>JANTPZ010141029.1:0-119986 GCA_025593235.1 Vachellia pachyceras | reverse complement strand
GGAAATTTGTGCTTCATTTTCTTTCACCATTCATTAATCAATTATTATTAATTTCACTATGATATAGTTAGTAGTTAGAAATTCATTAAGAAATGTTTTAAAAGATATTGAATTCATTCTTAATAAAAATAGATAATAGGGGTGTACTTATTACTATTATTGGTTCAGTTTGATGCAATTTTGGTTTTCCTCATTATGATTTCAAATTATGACTTTTGATCTTTGCTGTTTCATAATAATTTGGTATGCTTCACCTAAAAAGTAACAACATTGGAAAGAAAGTTGAAATGTGAAAGACATTTGCCTGGATTCCTTATATTACGCTATGTTGAGATCTACACATAACCGTACAACAATTCGATGTGTTTGTTTGGAAACACTTAACTCTCACTCAAAAGTACATTTAACAGTGTTTTTCCGCAAAACGAGACAATCTCCTCCACATATTTACCTCGGATTGCGTAAAAGTACTTCTCTACCGCTTTCCTAAATGGACCCATTAATGTTATCTTATTACATGGTTTCAACTAGCAAAGATTTACGCATGTTTATACGAGTGCCGAGAAATTATGTTCATGTAAATTTAGATAAAATTTTTCTCACATACTTACATGGTAAACCATAAAAATCATGTTAAAAAAGTAAATTTTACATCTAATCTAAATACTTATATCGTAAACCGTTTATAGAAGTCAATAAAGGTTAATTTAATTGGTAAGAACTAACTCATAATTTATATGATCATGAGTTCAAATTATGGTACCACTATGAGAGCATTATTGGTGAATGATTGTAAATAATAAGCACCTCCGTGAGTATTTTTTGAATAAGGAGATACACATTTAGCAGTTAATTCACCATAAATTTAAATTAACAAAGAAGAAAACCATGAAAAGAAATGTAATTTTCCTAATAAAAGCAATCATGAGAGGGGAAAATGGATGGCACACTGTCCTTATTTTAGTAGTTGATTTGATGTAGTTGTTTTGTCTCTTTCTTTTAGTTGTAAGTTGTAACTTCCAAAACCTCCAAAGCTCTCATCCTTATTTTATGGGACACTGTCCCTTTATCTCTTTTAAATTCAATCTGAGAGGATGACCTAAAGCGTAATGGCCAATGGAAACGCCAAAGAAAGTGACATGAACCATTAATATTAATAATTGATGTTGAGCTGCAACAGATTAAATATAGGAGCCATGCCCTTACTTTTTTGACTTTGCGTCACCCACTTTGTTCAAAATTACGCTCTTACCCTTCTTCAAGGTGTGATGGGGGAAATCATAAAAATACACTTCTAGTCTACATTTGTTGGACGTTGGTACTGGAAAAGGGCGGATGGGGACGAATATTTGAAGAGTTAATTAGAGAATGAGATTTATCATTAACTTTTATGGAAGTTCAGTTTTATATATGGAGGCTTGGTGGTATATAATATGAAAGTTCGGTTGTATATCGTGAAAGATTTCATTTTACAATTAATTTTTCAATGGAGTAGTTATTCCCAATTCTCGTATGGGGAATGTCCATTTTCCGTGAAACTGACATCCAAACATAAAATTTAGGGGAGCTTTATTATATTTTAGTTTATTTTAAAGAATAAATATGTTATCTTCAAATGCCCTTTTGTTATTGTTGGCTAAAAAAAAAATGCCCCTTTCTTATTAGCCAACAAAAAAAGGCTATCTGTTAACGCTGGCAATCGGAAGAATCATCCAACATTACCGGTCCGTTTATGATCACGGTAGGATAAGTAACTTATTTGCATAAGGATTTATGGAGAAGGGAGATTGGAAATAAGTCAGATTGTAAAAGTTATTTGTGTTTGAAAAAGCGGTGGAAGAAATGACTTATTTGTAAATCAGTTTGTTGGCAGGAGTAACTTATTCTCAAAGCAACTTATTCCCATAAACTTTCCCAAACAGATCAAAAATGTGAACAGTAACTTATAAAGATTTTTGACACTGTACAACGCATTTATAAGGGTTGAAAAGCGTTTTCAAACAGCATACATCTACTTTTCTGAACTTTCTATATTTTTTCCTCCAAAATAGATACAAACTCTTTACAATAGATAAAAAAGGTAAAGCTTAGATCCGAATCTAATGGGAGGGGTTAGATTCTCACAATATAATGAACTATATATCAAATAATTATCATCATTCCCTATATATATATATGTTTGCTTAGGCTATGCATACAGTCATCCATAAAACTTGCATCCAATACTTTATATAATATAAGCATTCAGTTCATCAACAAAAAAGTGTCATGTCTTTTTTAACATATTATTGTTAGCGGCGTTTTTTTTTTCTCATCAATGACCTTGTTTGGAAGCACGTTTAGAAAAATCAAATATGCATTCAACCATTTTTCCGTAAAACGAAATAATCTACTTCACACATTTACTTTATAAATAGTAAAATCACTTCCTTACATCGTTCCCAAACGGGCCGATTCCGTTCACCACTTCCAGGACGCACATTGAAAGACTCGAGCTTCCCCTCATTAGCGAAGATGGAGACATCGTGACTCATGAAGATGGATTGAAATAAATGGATAATACCAAGTAACGCCGACTACTTGTTAGCATGAGAAAGTAACACTGATCTAACTTTTAAATCATCAAGATCTACCAGATGAAATTGAGTGACCCAAAAAGCCTGGAATAACGTGTAAATTACAAGAAGCTGCTTTCTTCATGTAGATGGTCTTCTTCTACAACCAGGACAACGAAAATAGACTTCAGAAAATGTAAGCCTTACGATGAAGTTTCACTGCAGGCAAATTAGAATTGGGTTAAACTGAGAAGGAATCCCTATCCCACATCCTGCATCGGGTCATCAGTTGGAGCAACCGTCCTTGGCTGCCAATCCTCTTCGTCGTCTTCTCTTCATTATAGCGACCGCAACTTCTTGGTCAACGATTCCGCCGTGTCTCTTTGGCTGCCGTCTTCTCCTTCGCCGAGCGCACTACAATCAGTTCAAGCCACCATGCTTGGCCACCAATCCTCTTCCTCCTCGTCTCTTCTGTAGCTAATTGGCCGTTGCACCGTCAGTTCGAGTCGCCTTCATTGGCCGCCGAAGATATTTGGCAGTTTGAAAACACAGTAGATAAGTACTTTTACGTAACTTGAGGTAAATATGTGAATGAAATTATTTCATTTTATAGAAAAATATTGTTAAACATAACTCGGTAGACATTGAGTCAAACAGGCTCAATAGGTTAAAAAGGACAGATGACACTTCTTCATTAGTGAATATAAGGTTTATCCTTAAAACCATTTACCTAAGTCCTAGCTTGAGTTGATACTTGAAATATTAAAAAAATTACATAATGAAAAATGTTCATATTTATCTCTTTTTTAAATTAATAAATGATATATAATCTATTAAATAAGCATTTTTAAATAGTTTAATTAATTTCTTTAATTTTTTTAAAAAATCAACCAAAGTCGATGTGGTGACCGATGCAATCAATGCGTCCTATTCTTTTAAAGGTTTGAAGATAAAGTGTATATTTAAGAATAACTTCTTTCCAACGGTGCATGCAAGTCAAGACAAAATAATTTTAAAATCTGTAAAAATATCTTAAAATCTATAAAATCATTTCGAAATTCTTAAAATCATCTTGAATTCTATAAATTCTTCTCGGAATTCGTAAACTTCTTTCTCCCCATCACGGTGAGTGGGGATTCTGTTGCGCAAATCATTGCCCCACTGAAGAATCATTCCTGCATTGTGCCATCATACGGTCTAAATACAGAATGTTCTGCACAAAAGGTTTAGCGTGAGGATGAAGATATTTTAGGACTGCCACATGTAAAAATAAATAGCACTACTGGATATTATCCTATTTTAGGGCACATTCTGAATTCATGAGATGGAAAAAAAAGTCATGTTTATTTTTTTAAAAATTTAATCACTTTAGTCATTTCCATGTTTCTGAATCTGAGTATTTGAAAATGACTCAACCTCAGTTTAAACAAAAGATCATGTTACACAGAGTTGATATTTTTTTTCTTTTTTTTTAAGAAAAGAAGCATTTGGTCGGCGTTCAAATTAGTACACATTGTCTGTTTGGCAAACTGCCATAATCCACTTATAAGTGCTTATTCACATAAGCCAAGGCAAATATGTGGAGGAGATTGTCTCGTTTTGTGGAAAAACACTGTTGAACGTGCTTATGAAAATAAGTCAGGTCATTCCAAATAAGGCTTATAAACTGAACTCCGATCAATATATAACATTTACAAAAAAAATTACATTATGATTTTTAAGCATTAATTATAATTTATCTGAAAAACACGAAAACGGCAATCTAATTACATATCTTATTAGGAGCAGTTAGATTAGGTTATATTTTATTATAAATGATTTAAGGTTAATAATTATATTTGTGAGTTTGATTCATGAATAATTTAATTTAAATTTGTCTTTCATATAGATGAATCGATGTACTCCTAGTAACCCTACTCTTGTTTAAAATCAATTAGTAGTCCGTTTGGTTTGATTAAAGAAAGGGAATTACACATAATACCTATACATTACGATGATTTAAGTGTTTTGTTCATATAATAACGTAATTCAATGTAATCGTAATTATAATAAATTACACTAAATCAATTAATCTCCATTATAAGATTTTGACTATGTGATTTGAGTTATAACTTATATGAATTAACAGATGTATGCTTATACTTAAATCAACATTTAGACACCTACTATTATCATTCAATTTAATTACATTGCCATCTATTACACTTTATTGCATTACGTTGAATTAACCAAACATGCTATAGGTCATTTACCTATGCATACAAATTAAGCAAATTTAATAAATACTATATTCGGTTTTTAATATAAGAGTCGGTTGACTTTTTTAAGAACTTAAAAATATTAAATAAGTTACTTCATTTCAACATGTATTTTGAAATACTTATATGTATTATTATATTATATATAAGTTTGTAAATTAGATAAATTAGTTTGTAAAAGAAAGACTGAAGTATGCATTTAATCATCTATGTTTACATCAAATTTCATTTTGATCCCTTAAGTTTAAAAAATACATTTTTAGTCCTTTACCATTAACACCGTTAATTTTACTTAATGAAAAATACTAATTTAATCACCATTTTGCAATTGAATGATGTTAAAATTTACTTATATGTTGATTATTTGATACACTTTTTTTGGGAAATTCAGTCTCATGTATCAAATAAGCAAAATATTTAAGGAATGATCTCATGGATGAAAATATTTAATGAGAGGTCCAATTGATAACATAAGGTCCTTGTATTGACAACAGCATACGCTGTGTTGACAACATCTCATGTTATCAATGTGACATTTTATTAAATATTTTCATCCATATGACCGTTTTTTAAATATTTTACTTATTTGGGACCTGAGACTAAAGCTCCCTACTTTTTTTATATTTCAAAGTTTAACAATATCCTATCAGCATTTAATGGCATAATCACTATTTAAATTTGTTGAGTTACCATTTTCGTTAAGTAAAACTAACGGCGTTAACAATAAAGGACTAAAAGTGTTCTTTTTAAAATTAAGGGGTCAAATTGAAACATGACGTAAATTTAAAAGACCAAACATATACCTTAGCAAAAAATGATAATTATATTACGGGTAGTTAATTAACTTAAAAAATCTCTCTAAAAAATTTAACTAACTCTTACACTACTTTCGTTCATTAATATAAGAGCCAATTAACATTTTTGGGAATATTAAGGAAGCAAATTAACAAATTTATTTATCTTTTTTCTAAACTAATTTGCTTGACTTATAAACTGATATATAATCTAACTATATATGTAAATATTTTAGAATGTATGTTACAATTAAATGATTTAATTAACTTTTTTTACAGCTTAAAAAGTTAACTGACTCTTATATTAAGGAACAAATGTAATATCAAATATTAGAGGTAGTAGCTTATATTGTAAATCAAATACTACACAAACCTATTTTCTTAAGAGCTTGTTTGGAAGTCCAATGGATAATAGCTCAAACGAAGTTTGAGGTAAAACTTAGGTTTTAGAAAATAAATTTTGAGATAATAACTTTTTCGGATTTCAAGGCAAAACCTAGATTTTGAAAAGGTGATTGTATTTGAAAAGCTATGATGAGAATATCTTTTATAAATTTCGAGACAAAAAGTAAATATGAAAGAGAAAAGAGAAATAAAGGAAAAAGAGGAAAGGAAATTTATTATGAGAGAGTGTGATTTGATAAGAAAATATATTTTTTTCAAACAATATGTTTCAAATATAAGATTTACTATAAAACCTAAATTTCAAAAAATACAAGTATTTGAACAAAATCAATATTTTGGGGTAAAATTTAGCCTACATATATTTTAAAACGGGCTCCCAGGCAAGCTCTAATATTAATGAGATATTTTTGCCTAAGAACTTGGACTATGATGTGGTTAAAGTGACTTTGATCATGAGTAATGCGTGTTGCTCGTAATTAAGCACCAGGGGAACTCTACCTAATATTTATAATTATCCTACGAAGGAGGATTAATGTGGCGTGCACGCACTGATTTCTTATAAAATTAATTTATTATAAACAATTATTTCCTAATTTCTTATTTCACAAAATGATTCCGGAGCTAACGATGGAAACAACAGAAGCCTAATAAGTAATAATATGCGTTGTCCAATCAGAAGAAGCCTTGAGATCCAGCGTCGGCTGAAGAATCTGAATGTTGATAATGGGAAGAACTAATAGGATCGTCCGTCTACGAGCGGGATATTTCATCTCCTCACGAGTCATTGACTATGGAATAGTTTCTGAATCATAATACACAAATGAGCCAAGCTTAGCTCAGTTCTTGCACAAGGCTTCCAACCACCCACCATCTCTCATTTTCTCCCTATTCCATCTCTCTATCGGAGCACTGACCCCCCGGTGAAGCGGAAGCCCATCATGAAGCAAACTATGAAATCCCCTCTGCTCGGAGGTGGTGGCTTGGACGTCAAGAAGAAGTCGCTGAAAATAATCTTGTTCCTTCTTGCTTTTATGGCCCTCCCAAGTTCGTCCTTCTCTACTATTCTTTCTACTGATTTTTGTTTTCTTTAAATTCTGAAATAGTCATAAATATTCAAGAGATCTTAACGAACAGTTCACTTCTGTGCAAACCTTCTGGGTGGCACTGGTAATCTTATCTTAGTGCGCGTAAATATGAAGCCTTACTTCTGACCACACTGTTCAGGCTGGAGAAGCTGAAACGAAGTCTTATCTCCGGCTATAATGACTGGTTTTACAAATTTCTTGTGCTTTCTTATGGGTAACATGATTCAGAATTCATGAACATCACTTTTCAGCGACATGAATTAATTGGAGAAAAAAAAGCTTGAATCTCGTGATTTCTTACACTTTTGACCTCTTGTCAGTTTAAGACTGGAAAATCTTGATCGCTTCTGATTAGTGAAGACCAAATCTGTTAGAAATGATACGAGAGTAAGAAAAAGATGTGCCACAACCTCATTTCACAGGATCAATTTGATCAACGTATTTAAACCTAATGCTTGAAATTGCTGTATTCCAGTTTTGGGACTTGTAATCAGAGGCAACAGAAACTTCTGGTCACCAAAACATAATGTGGGAATCAAAGCCAATCAACAGGATACCGTCAAGTCCGAGCTGGGAGTTGTTGCAGCCGATGATAGCCGTTGTTCTGAAATCGGAGCTTCATTTCTTAGGCTTGGCGGGCATGCGGTTGATGCCGCAGTGGCAACTACATTATGCCTTGGTGTTGTTTTTGCATCATCAAGTGGCATAGGAGGGGGGGGCATTCATGGTCGTCCGATCTTCTGCAACTTCCCGGACACAGGCATTTGACATGAGAGAAACTGCTCCTTTGGCTGCTTCACAGGTTTGAATTCAACTCTCTCTCTGAAACTATAGCTGCCGTTAAAGCTCACATTTCATTGGGGCCAATCGATAGGAACCATAGAATAATATTTGCGCTTAGTGCAGGAGAAATTAACATTTCGATGGATCACGCTTAGTGCAGGAGAAAATAATATTTGCGCGCGCGCGCGCGTTTGCAACACTTTTCAGTTTGTTCCCAATTAAACTTGATAATTCCTGCTTCACAAAAATTCTACAAGAATGTAACTTACTTTTCTATATCTATGTGAATGTCAACCAAACAGAATATGTATCAGAACAATCCCCAAGCTAAAAGCCAAGGTGCCTTGTCAATGGGAGTTCCTGGTGAGTTAGCTGGTCTCTATGAAGCTTGGTTGCAGCACGGACGCCTAGAATGGAAAGCTTTATTCCAACCGGCTATAAATCTTGCCAAAAATGGCTTTGAGGTGTCGCCTTTTCTTATATATTACATAGCTAACTATGCGAATAGGATAATGAACGATCCTGGGTTGAGAGATATATATGCTCCAGAGGGCATTTTGTTAAAAACAGGGGAGACATGCTATAATTTGGAACTTGCACGCAGCTTAGAGGTTGTGGCAGAACAAGGTCCACAAGCTTTTTATAACGGAACCCTTGGTGAAAAGTTAGTGAAGGATGTGAGAGAAGCTGGTGGGATTCTAACAATGGAAGATTTACGTAACTACAAGGTGGAAATAACTGATGCAGTCACTGTGAATGCGATGGGATATACCATTTATGGAATGCCTCCTCCTTCAAGTGGAACACTTGCTCTTTCTCTGGTGGGTATATTCCTAATCCTGTTATATTTCCATGTCGTTCTGTGGGGAGTATGGCATAGCAGCCTTTGATGAGTTTAACAATTCTCACGAGTAAACAAACTATATATTGTTTTTGTTCACGAACTGCTCTTCATGGTTTCTTTGCTTTGAATAGGTTTTGAATATCTTCGACAGCTATGGAAGTCCAGATGCTGCAAAAGGGGAGCTGGGTGTTCATCGGCTGATAGAAGCTCTGAAACACACATTTGCTGTTCGAATGAACTTGGGCGATCCTGATTTTGAAAACATATCTAGTACTGTATCAAACATGCTTTCTCCTTCTTTCGCTAAGAAAATACAACAAAAGATACTCGACAACACTACCTTCCCTCCAGAGTACTATATGAACAGGTGCTATCCACTTGAGACCTTATTATGCTTCAGAAGTTGCAAAGTCTGACATGGTATGGTGGGCAGGTGGGATCAGGTTAGAGATCATGGAACAAGCCATTTCTGTATTGTGGATGCTGATAGAAATGCTGTATCATTGACAGCAACTGTAAACTGGGTTTTTGGAGCTGGTGTGCTTTCTCCTTCTACTGGAATTGTGCTCAACAACGAGATGGATGACTTCTCAATACCTACTCATGCGTCACCTGAAAAACTCCCTCCAGCCCCAACCAATTTTATTCGACCAAACAAGAAACCATTGTCTTCCATGACTCCCATAATCGTCACTAAGGTAATTCTTTGTGGTTGCGCACCCTGACGACTCCAATTTGATAGTTATTTTCCTATACATAATACTTCAACGGTTTTGGAGGGTAAGGGTTCTCACACAAGTTTGCTCTCTACTGTTATGATCCTCTTGCAGGATGATCAATTGGTTGGAGTTATTGGAGGCAGCGGTGGATTAAACATCTTTCCATCAGTCATTCAAGTTTTTCTGAACCGCTTTGTCCTGCGAATGGATCCTCTGGATTCAGTTCAGAGTCCAAGGATTTATCACACGGTTTGAACTAGATACTTAATTCCCAGAAAAAACTCTCTGAATGATGCTATGAATTGCCACTGAATTTAGTTTTCTTGTTCTGCAGCTTATCCCCAATGTAGTTAAGTACGAGAATTTCACTGCTCCTTATGGTGACCATATCGAGGTCTCGGAGAAAATAAGGCATTTCCTGGAAGACAGAGGTCATGAACTGAAAGAGGCCCAATCACCATTAGCCATCACTCAGCTTATTGTCCAAGATTTCAAAAACCCGATCAACATGAACAGGAAGAGAAGTAAAGACCCCAATTCTTATACGATGCATGGCACTCTAACTGCTGTAAGTGACCCTAGAAAGGGTGGGTGTCCGGCAGCCATCTAATTGCCCATCAATTTAGTGTGTATTTGGGAATCTATGGGAAGAAATGACTTTTGGAAAAGTACTTTTGGCAGAATGCATTTTATTTATGTTTGGATAAACTGTTGACCAAAATGCAATTATGTTTGGATGAACCGTTGGTCAAAATAACTTTTTGTAGAATGTATTTATGTTTGAATAAATGTTGGAGAAGCGATTTTTAAATTCATACAATCAGTGAAAGGTGGGGAAAGATATTATGCTCAGTGCTTGAAAATATACATAAAAGGGAGTGTGATAAGATGTTTATGCAATTTTATAGTTTGAATTCAATAAAATTTAAAATTACTTTGCTTCTAAAAAATTAATTACCCGAATAATAGAATAAAAATGATGAATTTGAAATTAAAAAATAATATAAAATCTATAATAACTTGCCCTATGATTTAATAGACAACATAACTCGTTTAAAAGTCTACTTAAACACGAGTCGACATTCTATTTTTGAAATAAACACAAAATAAAAGAAAGATAACGATATATTTATAGATAAATTTTTTAATCAATTAGTTAGAAATATAGAAAAAATTGATGATGTTTTGTTTGATCAGTATCGCAAATAAAAAAAGATTGAAATTTGAAAAGTTGAAAAAAAATAACAGGTTTTTATAAAAAAATATGAAGCCATAAAAACGATCCCTAGATATATTAAGTGGAGCTGGATTAAAAAAAAATCTTGGATTTAAACTCGACTTTTTCGTCGGTGCCAACTGCCAATCCATTTCTTAAGAATCCAGTCTTGGAGCAGAACTTATAATATGATTGAAGTTTGTCTTTGCCCTCATATTAAAAATCTTATCTTTAATTTTACAGTGAGGTTGCTAATAGATAAAGGATTGCTTTATTCTTCTTACAGCCTGTTTGAATCAAAAAATTGATGGGAATGGAAAGGAATAGAATATGTACTTGTTTGGAAACTCCGTTCCCAAAACGGAGCACGCAAGCCGATACAAAACCATTTCAAAATCCGTAAAAACCATATTGAAGTCCGTAAAACCATCTAGAAATCTGTAAACTCCTTTCTACTAACAGAATTTATTTCTCCCAACAGAATTCCCAAATACACACTATAACGGAAAGGAATTTTTTTAAATGGATGTTTGATATATACTTGAATGAAAAATGATTTGATAACAAAATTTATATTTAGTTGAGTTAAAATTGTGATAAAATAGGTAGAAAAATATTTAAAATTACCATGTTACCCTTTTTACAAAATATAGAAAATGATATTTTAGAATATATATTTGAAGAAATTTAGGTGCTGATATATATGTATTTTAATGAAATTTAAATAACTTTATATGTAATCATGGGTTACTCATAGCTTGCATATAATCAGTTACTATTTTTTTATTTTTGTTTATCTTTTCTATTTTTATTTCCATCTTGTATAAAAACAATAATTAAAGTTACTAAAAGAACATATAATTTTATATCTTTAATCATATGCACATGGTGGGTATGTCATATTATTTAAAATTTAAATAACTTTCAATCATTAGCCATGACTTGCATCTAGTCCAAGGAGAGGTAGAAATGCCTTTCAGATTTTCCACCATAGATGGAAAATGGATTCCCACCCAATCGGTGAGATTTTCCATGTAAGAAGGAAAATCAACCGTCATCAGAATAACTGTGAACCAAACGTGCACGCATGATGGAAAATCTGGATTTTCCTTTATCTGGCCTGATTTTCCACGATCCAAACGGCCCTTAAAGCTCTGATCAAGGTTCAAGGATCCTCAATGGCGATTCTATTATTCTTGGTATTTACACTAGCAAAATATATTGGACATCTTCAACCGATATTTGAAATCAAGGATCATCAATGAAGATTCTATTGTTAAGAAGAAGGGATCTCCCGTTGCCTGGACATGACCTTGAGCTGTTATCAGGGGCACCCACATATAAATTTTACGTAGAAGGAACGTTATCAAGAGTAAATACACTCAGGAATGGGAGAGAAATGAAATGAACTGATAATTTCACCTCGTCATTTATAGAGAAAACTGGAGACTGATTGTGCAAAGACGAACTTATAAAGAAAGCTATAGCAGAAAAGGGAACATCTACTAATACGCAAATCAACGAATCAGCTTTTTTGCATACTTTTAAATTTCATTTGATTCATGACGTTTTGTCCATCAGCTGAATTGGAGTCAGAATGTTTGATTTGCTTGTCTCCACAATACAACCATTCATGACCATCTCCTCCAGCATAAAATGCGCCTTTTCTAAATGGAACATGATATCTAGCTCACACTGCGAGTTAAAGTGAACGATAGATTAAAAGTAATGGGATCTGGTAGCAGAAAATGCAAGATTCTCAAACACAAAGTCCCATTGATTCCAGCATATGGAAGACTCACCACATTACCAAAGTGACGGTCCATGGTTTCTACTAAGAGATGTATGAATTCCAAAATAGCAAGCTCATTCTGCAACATTTTCCACAGAATATAAGGAAAAAAGCTCAAGGGTAGATTTTATGTGATAATCAAAATGCCCTCTAACAAGACTAAACTTCAAGCTGCCTTGTCTCGCTATAAAAACGCCATCCACCTTTCTTAAGGCAATCAGTTCTAAGTTCAATGCTAGACCGGATCATATAAAATGTTTAAGAATATAAAGAGATCTTCTGTGGTCCTTCAATGAACACATTCAGAACAGTATACGAAAAATGATCACCTCATCATCATCAACTCCGACCAGGAAAAACAAGGAAGCATAGCGCCTATATACAATTTTGTAGTTGCGATGCTCAACAAATGAACACTGCCCACAATGAAAATGTATCAGCTAATAGGCATATCAATTGCTGTCAACAACAACAATCAGAAAGGCTCACATTCCCATATATTTCAGGATAGGCTGCACAGATCCTATCAAAACATAAGTGTAATAAAGAACAGAGAAAGCACCACAACATATTTCATTTGAAGAATTGTAAGCCTATAAATAAGCAGCATGTTAACAACAATATCAAATATGAAATATCCACAGATTAGCTAAAGGTCAACAGAAAAATATGATAACCGCTGCTTCTTTGTAAAGAAAACAAAACATATTTCTTGGCATCGAGGTATGCCAAGTGACTCAACAATACCTTTTTTCAAAGGTCTCACAGTATCCACTACAGCAGAAAATCATAAAGCAGTTGACTAGGAAAGTAATATAACCACTTGGCATATTTTTAAGAGGTAAAAAAATGACCATAACATAACAGCAACTACTGCCTAGGGTCAAAAGTACTTTATGCCCAAAGTTTTAATTGTTGCAGCTTGCAAGAAGGTTGAATGTTCAGCGTATTATGCATCTTCACTGGATGAACATTCTTGCCATATTCGAAGTCAGCCGCCAAATTCTAGATGGACTGCCTCCTAACGCTTTGCTCGAGACTCTGCACCCTAGATCGGGCTTCAAAGCAAGCCTTCTGTCAGCTAAGGTGTTGTTCCAGGCTACAGACTATTCGCTAATGTTCGTCAGACAATGAACCCAAAAAGAGATCTTCGGTATCATATTATCAACATAACCCCATGAATTAACGCCAATCACAAAAATTTTCATCGAGAATTGAGCCCAAAACATCGTATTGATCTTGCTGAAACTCTACTATTCACAACACACCTTCCGACAAAGAGGTGGAAAATAATAGCTCCCTTTCAAATTAAAAATGACATTGATGTCAGAGTTATGAGGATTTGCTTCGGCCCCCTCTCATCATATAATTCGATGCCAAAGTTAACAAAAATACAGAACAAAATAAGGCATGAAGCTCTCTGCCCGGAGGGACAGACGCAGATAATAAATTCCTCCAAAGTGAAATATAAATAGCAAAGATAGGCAATAACAGAAAGTGAATTATAACCTAACAGGTCTCACTATCCCTAATTGTCATATTGTCCTGCTGAATTCTTTAAAATTAAAGAAAACATTTTTCATATACCGATGTTCAGACTTAAAATCCAGTTAGGAAACTGGGGGATCTTCCTTCAGTTGATAATCAGAAGGTGATTAAAATAAAGTGAACAAGAAGATGGAAAAGAGAAAAGGACGGAAACCTGCTGCTCAGTACGGGCAAGGCATTTGCGAACGATTTCGCCTTCAAGGGCTCGCCTTTCTTCGAGAGTGAGGTACTCGTAGTATTGGGCAAGACGGGTTTGGCCCTGCTTGTTCACCATCAATACGAATCGGATCCCCATCCTTCCCCAACTTGCCTTGCCCGCTCACACAGATTCCAATCCCCAAACACCCTCAGTTCTTTTTCGGATCAATCAAACTCTTCCTCTTCCTCTTCTCCTATTTTTAATACAAACAACGCGAAGCCCTTTAATTAGAATTTTGGATTGTTGCACTAGCAGTTAAAACCGCAAAAGTTTACTAGTATGTCTTAGGTAAATGTAAATCTAATAAAATATCAACTTGCCCGGATTAAATATGATCTCAACATGTTGGCCAAAAAAATGATTTCAACATCAATATAAAATAAAATTAATAAGAAAATTCATTGTTAATAAATTAATGTGATTTTTTAAAAATGGCTTTTCCCCTATTTTTAAAGTATTCAATATTTTTCATATACTTTTAATATAATTTAAATGCTACAAAAATGTCTTTCCCCTGATTTGCCTTATAGCAACCTTCTATTGGATGCACAAATATAATGATATTTTATTACAAGATTATATCCCTTTAGACATCATCTGTACTAACAAGCTAAGCATCAACATTCAGAACATTGCTAAAGACCTATACAGCATTGTCTACAAAGATATAATTATTATGCTTAAACCTTTTTCGGTGGTAATTTCTTTTTTAACCCCGTTCCTTTTTTAAATGTTTTTAGAAATACTTTATGTTTCTTACTGTACTCTGTAACTTTCCCAAGCTTTATTAATATCATGATGCATTTCATAAAAAAAAAGGCTACAAAAAATGAGCACAAATATTAGAATGTATGCCTGTTGTTATCTTATATATTTGCATAGGAGGATACTGATAAATTAAAATTATTTATTATTCATTAATGTTGGGTTCGCTAGAAATCAATTGGAGTTTGATCCTATAGTGTGTGTTTGGGAATTTCGTTGGAGGAAAGGAGTTCCGTTGGGAAAAATGAGTTCACGGATTTCTAAATGGTTTTATGGATTTCAAGATGGTTTTTATGGATTTCGAGATGGTTTTTACGGATTTTGAAATGGTTTTGTCTCGACTTACGTGCTCCGTTTTGGGAACTGAATTCCCAAACAAGCACATAAGGCTTGTTTGGTTAACCAAAATCCATTCATGCGTTTACCGAGACAAAATTACTCTCACATATTTACCTCGGAATCTGTCTGTTCTCCCAACAGGCTATTCAAACAAGCCCATAAACTTTGGCAGAAATGAGATTTGGGAATGCGACCATAATAAATTACAATTAAACAGGACAATAGGCTTTGCTCAAAGACGAGTAAAGGAGACCATAGCCGAAAGGCAAAACATATACATTACACCAAGCAAAATTGCATCCGAAAATTAGCATAAGAAGCCCTTCCCATCATTAGTTGACACACGCAAACGGACTCTTAGTGCTAGTGCCCCAAAAAAAGACTTTAAACTAGTATCTCAGTAATGTAATATTACTGTTTCTCCTAAATATAAGACATCATTTGTAGTAATGTAAAACTTTGTTTGCAGTCCAAATTTACTCTACAAATGAGATCTTAAATTTCTAATAAAAGGAAGAGTAAAAATAATGAGCACTTGACTGGCATGTTGTAAGCCTGAGTGATTACTCGAAGGGATCATCTAGAGATGTATACAGCATTGTGTTTAGATGGAGAGACTTGTGTTAACCATAATGTCATTTAAGCCATGCTCATCAATCTCATCCAACATTTCTGCTTCTTCCCTTTGCTCTGCAATTAAGTCCTTAGGCCCCAAAATGAAGCTTGGCTGATTCGTTGAAGATAGAAGCCTTGCCCACATCCTATCCGTTATCACCACACAATTCTGTCTCTCTGTAATCCTCTGTATCACAAAAAACAACCAATGATATTAGTTATTGTGCGTGCGTGTGTGTAGGAGGAGGAGGTTAGTTTAAGGAATATATAATGGTAGTGCATCGAATAACAAAAGAATTATGAGGTGGTGGATGGTGAACTCACGTAAAAAGGTATGTAAGTGTATCTGCCATTGACAAGACCAGTGGTGCAGCCTGTATAACCCGCCATTGCTCCATGAACTGCGCTTTGAGCCAGAAGTGTGCAGTACACGTTGTCTGATGCATTACTTGGAACTGCTCTCACCATATACGTCGGATCTGTCCGTCCAAAACACAAAAAAAAACCCTTTCATTTCTATATGTATACATTTGATCGATGTTAATTAACAAATTTTGATCATCCAAACCTATATATTTGAGATTTATGTTCATGGTTTTATGCTTGGCAAAATGGTCCTGCAATACTCAAATAACTATGGTTAGTGTATAACACACACACACACACACAACAAATACAGTACAGAAACAATGAGAATGCAGAGACCGACGAACGACCTTGATCTTGTGGGATATCCAGAGGCCAACATCTTGAAGAAGCCTATTTCCAGAAGCATCCTTCTGCTTGTTATTATTATTGGCCGTGTTTTGCATGCTCTCTGAAACAAGGTCTTGAGCTGCCCCTTCGGCGATCACAATAACCATGTGTCCATTTTCTTTGAGCCTTCTCTCTATATACTCAAGAAGCCCTCCTTCACCTTCCAGGTAGAAGCTTGACTCCGGAATCAGGCAACAGTCCACATCTCTACTCGCCAGAGTGGCATACATTGCAATGAATCCTGCAACAATATTATTGAAGCACAAACTTAGGGAATTCTCTTGTTTTATGCATCCATATAGATATAGTGCTTTATAGTTTGAAGGTACTTAATAGTATTACAGAAACAGGTGTAATGTTTTGTTAAAGCTCACCACTATAACGACCCATCAGCTTCACAACACCGATGCCATTCTCAATGCTTTCAGCTTCAACATGTGCTGCATTTATAGCACGTTGTGCCTCCTCAACTGCTGTGTCGAACCCGAACGACTTATCTATAACCTACAAACGAGGTTAAGTAGATTCATGATCCCCAGAGTGAGCAAGGGACAAGACGTACGTACGTACCATGATGTCGTTATCAATGGTTTTGGGAATTCCAGCAACTGCAACTTTTAGGCCACGCCTTCTAATTTCCTGCGGAGAGATAACCCACAAGAGATGGTCTTTTTTAATACATCCCTGAACATCACAAAAGTCCGACGATGAACTCGTGTTGTTAAATCGTAGATACATACCTCAAAAATCAAAGACGCTCCCCTCTGTGTTCCATCTCCTCCTATTATATAAACCTGACATTAATTCACTGAAACGTTATACTCTGATGGTATATATGACGTTCCGGTAAATATATAGGAGGAAAGACAGACAATTAAACCTGATTGATGCCCCGATCTTGAATATTGTCAACTATCTTATTTGTGTCATGTCCACCTCGTGACGTCCCAAGAACAGTTCCTCCACGTTTATGGATATCGTTCACGTTCTTAGGATCCAAATTAACTGTATTGCGAGCGTAGAAGCCCCTGTAACCTCCCTTCGATCGCAAAGCATAAGATAAAAAGTTGATATTGTGGTTTCAAGAGTCAGCGTAGGTACCTTTCCCATCTCGCAAATTAAAGTAAATATATAACACCCCGTAACATATACTTACATCGATTCCCAAAACTTTCTTAACACCGTACATATGGTATAGGGCACATACTAATTCCCTAATGACGGTGTTGAGTCCAGGGCATAGACCCCCGCATGTGACAATGGCTGCCTGAACTTCATCTGGTTGGAAATACACCTGAACATCCTCATCCAAATTTATTTGACCATATATATATATATAAGAAAGCTGTCCACTTTATTATCAATTATTGCAGAGACAGATTTTCACGTACGTACGTACGGAAAATAACATACCCTTTGGCGAGGTCCTGCACGCCGAAAATGTACTCCTCTTGGACTGTCTTTGTGAACAACAACCTGTCAGATGAAAAATCTAAGAACCTTCCAAATATACGCACGTACGACGTTACGAGGTACTTAGAAGCCTATTTATAAGGTGGTACTCGTGTTGAAATACTGCCTATACCTTATGAGGAACAGTGTCATCTACGTTGACGAAATACTGCCTGGCAAATTGCAAATAACGTTGAATTTATATGCTAACCAGACAAGGGCATCATGAAGAAATTAACGATGGGAAACAGGTAAAAAGAAATAAATTAGTATAACGTACGTACTTGACTACTGAATAAGCGGGATTGTTCTGCAAAGGATTCGGAAATGTCTGCATCGACCCAAAAATAGCAAAATGTGTTAGACAATAGATAGAGCAGAAAAACAGAGTAATGCATGGTTTTGTTAAAGAATTTCGAAATCCCTTTCTTTTCCATCTCGTGCTCACGTATTTAAGAGAAGAGAGACTAGAAGATCATGATAACGTACGGGAAGGTTAGGAATATAATCGGACAAGTGTGGAACATCTTCGAGGACATAACCCAACGCACCGGTGACGACTTTGGGTTTGCAATTAGCAGAGGAAGCCATGAGACCATTCAATTCAACCTAAGGAAGATGAGAAAGGAGGCGTTATTTAAGAGAAGAGAGATATCAAAGACGTACTGTGTGAATGAGAGAAGAAAAAGGTGGCATAAATAGACGCCATTCAAGATAATAATGAATGGTCAGAGGATGGTCGTGTATATTTTTAGTAAAAGGAGTTGACGTACGGAGAGAATCGAACTTAGGAAACAGAGAGAAGTGCCATTAATCTAGAAAATAGATTCCCAATACGACTTGCTTTGGAGAGAGACAACAATAAAGGAAAAAAAACAATAAACTTCTTTCCTTTTACGGGTGGGTGTAACTAAGAGCAAATGAGTAAAATGACAATGGCAAGGGCAGAGGCGACAACAGACTAGCAGAGTGAGCACCAATGTATTTGATATAAATTTCGATTTACATTATTCTTCAACTTTGTGTCTTGTCTTGTAAGTAGGTGATTTCGGTCTTCATATCTTTGCAAGCATTCCATAAAAGCGCCAAACTTTTAGCTGCCCATTTGAAAAATAAAAAAATAAAGTAAAAGTGGAGCGCATAAAGAAGCAACGAAGCCAATTAAGGGAATAACAGTAGAGAAGCAACAAGTAGCTACAATTAATTTACACACACGCACACGTAAACCATCATTGGCGCTAAAAGCAGAGGGTGGCGTTTAAAATGTGATCAATTCCAGAACGCTTTGTGGATGGATAATTCAAAGCGTTCTGGAATTGAACACATTTTAAAAGGCACTCTCTGCTTTTAGCGCCAATGATGGTGTCAAATTATCCATCCACAAAGCGTTCTGGAATTGAACACATTTTAAAAGGCACTTTCTGCTTTTAGCGCCAATGATGGTGTCAAAGCCTCAAGTAAACTCAATGCAAAGAACAAAAGCTGATCCTACTCCACCGCTGCAAAATCTTGCATATGGCTTGAAGCCTTTTCTGCTCCATGCGGTTGAATCCGAGTGTGGCTGGCACCCATATGCACTGAATGAGAGGAATATGATGGAACTTTTAATAGCTACCACACTGGATTGAAACTCCCACTTGTGGGACCCCTGCTCGTCCGGACAAAGCGATTCCTGTGTGCAACCTCTTTAGGGTGGACAGTCCAGTGAGTCTCGCTCTCAAGTCTCAACTCTGTGCAGTGTTAGCCTAAAGGAGTCTGTGTGAAGCTCCGTTTTCTCCTCCTCCATTTGATCTTACTCCTCGTCATTCACCCTTTTTCGGTGTAATGTACTTAGTTATTGAAATGTTGTAATGACAGAAGTTTGGATTTTTCTTGCCGGCTCACTTAATGCATTCTACTTTCTTTACCCTACTCGCTTCTGGTAAACTTGGCATTTGATGGTTTCCCCTGCTTTTGGTTTCTTCATTTTCCCCTTCATTTCAATAATCTGACTAATGGTTTCTCTGCTGTTTTCGCTTCTGCTATAGGGCTAAATTTACTTGTTGAAGCTTTGAAAATTTTAATTTCTAGCCTCTGGTTGTTTATGCCCACATAATGATTTCCGAAACTTGCACATTAAGGTTGACAAGAGATGAGACATTTTCCTTCTATGGAGTTTTGACTAGAATTTTGTTTCTCCGGTATTTCGGTTTGTAACAATTAGAAAGGGAATAAAGCTTCTTTCACTAACATTTGGTTTACCGGGCGTGGATAATAAAGCACTTTTAATTTCACCATTTATGTTCAAAAAAGGCGAATTTTTATGACAGTTTTTTTTCTGTTTTTATTCTCTATCACCAAAACATGAGACTAGGCCCGTTCATGGACTGGGGCATCAGCCAGATTTACAAGTTCAAGTTCCGTTGCCACAAAACAATCCGCTTCTGTCCGAGGTGGTATATTTGGCTGGCTCACTGGAGAACGATCTGTGCCCTTACCTCCTCTGGATTTTCCACTTCCAGGCGTCTCACTTCCACCTCCTCTTCCTGATCACGTTGAAACAGATAAAACCAAGATTACTACGCTTCCAAATGACGTCAAGATGGCCTCTGAAACATCAGCGGTATGGATTGTTGGCTTTATCTAATCTGATCTGTCTGTACATTGATGTTTCTCTCTTATGCAATGCAAAATTTAATTTTTTTTCCCTGTTTATTATGTTTGTTATTATTCAGACTCCAGCAGCCTCAATAGGCTTGTACATAGATTGCTGCTCAATATATGAGACACCATTGTCGTTTGGAGCTACACATTTGCTAGGACGTTTGGCCTTTAAGAGCACTAGAAACCGTAAACACTTTCGCATGGTTCGTGAGGTAGAGACAATTGGGTTCAATGCCCAGGCCTCAGCTTCTAGAGAGCAGATGGGTTACACCTTTGATGTATGTTCCTGAAATGGTGGAGCTACTTATTGATTGTGTGAGGAACCCTGTGTTCCTTGATTGAGAAGTCAATGAGGAGGTACTTTCATGACTGTATTCTTCTTGGAGGTTTAAAATTCATATGTTGGGAAGTCAATGAGGAGGCACTTTCATGACTGTACTCCCAAACGTTTGTTGCAGTCATTTTGATGAGGTAGCCATTTTGATGAAATAAACTAAATAAATAATAGGTCTTACGCTTTTTATTGCTTCATATGGGCCTTTTTGGTTCAAAGTCCCTTCAATTCACGTGCCATTGACTGACTGGTTGTTTAAATGGGGGGGTAAATGGGTGAGCTTGCTTCAGCTCAAAAGAGGCGAGCGCTGCAGTTGCACAAGGACTCTTACTACTGCAGCCAGAGGTGCCAGCCTTGATTTCCAATCAAGAATATCCTGGTTGGGCTGATTGCAGGCATGTGCTTCAAAAGCCTCTGAAGACACCGGATTGAATATATCTATGTGGCAAGATTTATAAAATTCTTAATCAAGGTTGAGTGTGATAATGTAGTTGTTTAGCCTGCCTCATGTTTGTCCTTGGCTCCTTGGGCGTTGACCCAAAACCTTCGATGTCTCATTGCAGTTTTAGCATTGACCCTTTATATAATTTTTATTTCTTGTTAAAACTCATCCTTTCTTAGCTGTCAAGAGTAATGTTTGAGATTGCATTATACTGGGTTGTGGGGCAATGTTGTTTAACAGTGATTTATGCATGCCTGCTTAATAGTTGCACGGGTTCTGAATTCGCTACAATAACTTTTATTGCAATGTATATAGCTTCTGAAGCTGAAAGCTAAGATTAATGAAGCTTCCAAAATCCCCCAAGATCTTCTTCTTGAGGCTATTCATTCGGCTGGCATCGTTGGTGCTTTGGCAAATCCGATTTTAGCTCAAGAATCAGCAATATATAGAATAAATGGTGCAATTCTGGAAGTGTTTGTTGCTTTAAGTTATGAGTTTGATGCATTTACTCAGAGATGCCCTAATATTTTTTCCTTTTTGCTACTTGTTAATGTATTTAAACATCATTATTTTATGAATAATCAGGAGAACTACACTGCACGTCGGATGGTACTGGCAGCTAAGGGTATTGAGCTTGAGGAATTTCTATCGATTGCAGAGCCTCTATTATCTGATCTTCTTACCGTGCCATATCTGGAGGAGCCAAAAGAAGTGTATACAAGTGCTGATTATCGATGTCATAGTGAAGCAGGGGTATGCATTGTGAATAGGAATTAGGCTCTGATTCTGTCTGTCACTTCTGCTGAATCTTCAAGTCTAATATCCCTTGACTGTCCAGATGACCCATTTTGCTCTTGCCTTTCAACATCCAGGTGGTTGGTATAAGTTGAAGGAGGCAATGATTTTGACTCTTCTTCAGGCCTTGTTAGTTTCTTCTTCTTGATTTCTTTCCTTGTATGAGAACTCCTTTATGTAAAAGGTTGCCAAGGATGTGGCTAAGTATGCATTATTTAACCGGCTCCTTAGGGCTTGTTTGGGTGGGGGGAAGGGGAAGGGAGGGGATGAAAAATGAATCCCTCCTCTCGTTTGGTTTAAACTTTTGGAGGGAAGAGGATCCAAAATATGTCTCATCATTCCCTTCCCTCCCCTTATTTTGATTCCCTCCAAATTGAGGGGTTTTGGAGGGAATCAAAAAATTATGACTAATTTACCCCCTCAATTCTATTATATTCTCATCCATACATGGTAAGTTAAAATGCATTGTCTCTCCACTTTTTCATCTGCTCTCTAGAAGCAATTTAGTTAACCAACTCTTTCTTCCTCCTCTGCTCTTCAGATGTTTTGCTAGTCACAAGTTGGATTACGGTGGCAAGTTAAGCATAAATTAAGTATTGTGAAATTAAGTTACATATAAATCCTATATTTTAATTATTTAAATAAATTATATGAGAGAAGTACCATAATAATTATTTTGATTAATTAAATAGAATGAGTGATTAATTTTCATAAGTGAAAATTAATTTAAATAAATTGTATAAGTAAATAAATATAAATCAACATGTAAGTGTAAAATGGTAAATTGATTATTAACTTCCCTCCCTTCCCCTCCTAAACCAAACAAAAGATAATTAAAAATCCTCCCCTTCCTTTCCCTCTAACTAAACCAAACGAGGTAACATTATACCATTCCATCCCTTCCCATCCCTTCATAACCATCCCCCCCCCCAACCAAACATAGCCTTAAAGTACGTTAGCCTTTTTACTTGGAACTAATTGCACTATTTTACCATAGATGCTGCTGGGGGTGGCGGTTCATTCTCGACTGATGGACCCGGTAAAGGGATGTATTCAAGGCATTGTAAGTTATCTCAACATTCAGTCTCTTATGGTTATAATATTAAAGCTTGTAATATGGAATGGAAGGAACGGCTGGTACTGAATTACACTTAAGGGGATAACATATGATGAGAACTTTATTTCACTTGTCAGGACTGGCATAAGTTTTCTATGCCTCCATTTTTCTGATACATGAAGATTCTTGCTTCTATGATGTTCATATGCATATGTCCGCGTTCTGAATAAGTACCCGCAAGTTCAGTCGATTTCTTCATTCAACAACATTTACAATAACACAGGCATATTTGGTGTCCAAGTCACAACAGTAAGCACATCTGATGTCTTTGCATTATGATGTCATAATTTTCAGGTCACGGTATGTTTGCATGTAATTAAGTAATCATCAGATGCTTTTAATAAATATCTTATCTACAAAACAGTATGGCAATACCAGAAGGGTTTGCAATTGTGAGATATGTCAAAGTGCTTCTTGCTGTCAAGGAACACATAAGTTATGAAGAATTGAAGCTAAAAATATGTAGCTTATATTATGTACCAATACACACGAGCACACTCTTTTTTGGTATTTTAGAAACTAAAGATTGAATCGCTCGGGTCATAAAAACTTTGAGGTACAATGGAGATGATAAAATCAGATTTATAGACGGGATTATCTATTATGGTGTTAATGTATAAGGATAATGGTTGTAATTTTGACAAAGATCTTTGCAATTTGCAATTTTGCATAACTTTCTGAGAAACGAGAAGTATAAACCTTTCTATTCCCTGATTAATATACAAATAGTCATCAATCTGCTCCCTGAATTTTACCCAATAGGTCTGTTCCTTTTTCTGCATTATGATTGTCTGCACAAACTGAATTATTTATTCCTAATTATTTTTTAGTCATATGACAGTGTATTTATGTTTCTGTGTTAGGGGTCAGATTTTGCATCAAAAGCCGTTGATATAGCAGTTAATGAGCTTCTTGCTGTTGCTACTCCAGGACAAGGTAGGCCAGCATGCTATTCACTTGACTGGTATTTCGCCTCTGATTAGCCTTCCACTTATGCTATCGGTCCCGGTCCTCAGTTGACCAGTTACAGTTGGATCGTGCCAAACAGGCTACCAAGTCAGCCATTCTGATGAATTTGGAATCAAGAGTATGTGAATCCATACCAAATGAAAATTTTCACTTCAAAATTATAAGTTGAATCTAATTTCTGCTGTACATAGCCTTCCCTTTGCCCCCCCCCCCCGTGTTTGCAACTTATATCTGGTCACCATTAAACATCCGATTTTTATTTCCTTCTTTTTTTTTTCCAGATGATTGTTGCAGAAGATATAGGAAGACAGATTTCGACGTATGGTGAGAGGTAAGGCCAATGTGTGACATTTTTGAACTTGCCATGAATGTGGGTGGATGTGAGTTTATGAAGGATGTGTGGTCAGGAAACCTGTGGAGAATTTCTTGAAGGCAGTGGATGAAGTGAGTTTAAATGATATCGCCTCAATTTCTCAGAAGCTCATATCTTCCCCTCTCACAACGGCATCAAACGGAGATAGTAATATATACTAGAAAAGTTGATTCTGATCCTTTTGATAGCAATAAATACCAATAAATTCATAATCTGTTCATCGGTGTGATATTGCAAATTTTAATGTTCCGAGCTACGATTCAGTGCGCAGCAAATTCCATTCAAAGTGAGAATCTTGTTAATTTAATGCTTCAAACTTACGTGGTTGGCAAATCGTAGCTTCACGAATGCATGTATTCATATTAGATCAATCTGCCCAACGCCTTCTTAGTCTTGTTTGTAGGCACCCAACTCTCAGTCTACTGTTCATTTCTTTTTGTCAACTTTTTTCTTAAAAATCTCAAAAAAAGGGGAAATTTGGGGAACAGTTCCCTTTAAAATTACATTGGTGAGAAGAACATAATAGATTTTTATAAATACAAAGTACCGGTACTAAAAAATAATTTTAATTTTTATTATTTTTAAATTTTGAAAATGAAGATTATTTTTTTAATTTTTAGAGTTACTTTTTTTATAAGCATATTTGATTATCATACCTGACTGGGAGTACTCTCAAAAGTGGCTAAAGACTATGGCATGATTACTCTTTTATTTTAGTCTGTATATTAAACAAGTAAATAATCCATGAACAAATGGATTGACTACTTATATATGGATTCGAAAGAGATGTTCTCTCGACTCTTGTTGGAGCAAATTTCAGTAAATAATTAGAGTTAAATAAAACAAGAAGAAATCGAGCTTACTAACAATGCAAAGAAGATGAAATATAACTACTTTTGTCGACGTAAGATAAATGAAGGGGATGAAGAAGGATTGTATCGATGAAAATGATCGTGAGTACAGAAAGTTTGACGACAGAGGGAAAGGAGTTAGAGTGAATGTTGTGAGTACAGTGCGTTCGATGTGTTTACAATGAAAGATAGGATAAAAATACATAGTTGTTCATTGGTTATAGTCACTCGTTTGCTGCGTCTAATGACCCCCGACAATCTTAGAGTAGTGGTTGCTAGATCTTTGAAACCTAACCATCTGATCCAAGTTGGGGAGAGCTGACGACGGACACAAGCTCCAGGTGTGGCTTCTCTTATTCCTTAGGTGTTTGACTGTTGAGACTCTTGGTGGATCACATCTTAGGCTAGTCTTATTTGTTGGACCTTGAACAGATATGATCAAGTCATTTTTTTTATATACACATATACCTGAATTGAAGGTTTTACCCATTATATGAAGTCACTCATGAACAGCAAAGAACCTTCATTCCTATCATTCGCTGTTATGTATGCTTCTGGTTTTTGTCAGAAGAATCCATGCAACGTGGAACGGGAGGCATGCATGCCTAGTGGCGCATTTAATTTGGTGCTTTGCCTTATAATTTTGCTGCTCCCTTTTAATTTGCCTCTAAATCTGGACCCTGTGCATATCCCACGAGCTATAATTTACCTCCTGGTGCAAGCAAGAATGTAGCAGAGCTTGATCTAAATATGTTACTTACACGAAGTATACAGCCATTGTCAGCAATTTCCTGCCAAACATGTCATGTGTCCCAGTTTTGATTTAAATCTTCTTCTTCGTTTGTTTTTGTATGACTTGTTGGATTTCTTTTCCGTGGTCATATATTCAAGAAGATAAGGGCTGCGTTTGGTATTCCGTTAGGAATGCCGTTTTGGCTCCCAAAATCCATTCTCAAGCAAGCCGAGACAAAATTCCTCTCACATAAAGTACCTCGGAATCTGTGTCCGTTTTCTCAACGGGTTTCCAAACGAAGCCAAGGAAGATTAGCTTTAATGGTCAAAACAACGTGTTGACGAGTAAAAATGTGGAAACACCAGCACCAACGTTAAATATCCAAAACCAAATGTACAAAGTCATACCCACTTCTGTACTTATATGCCTTCCTCATTCCTCTACTTGTTAATTACTCCACCATTAATTCTTCCCTGCATGTATCACATTTTCTTTCTTAATTTCTATCTTCCCTTCTTTCTTTCTTTCTTTCTTTCTTTCTTTCTTTCTTTCTTTTTTTGGCTATTTCTGTTTAACGTTGAATTATTTGATCTATTACCAAATGAATATGTGTGAGGAGAATAAGCAATCGACATTAGATGATCCCATATCCTGAACTAAAGATGAATGATTGAGTGCTTAATTAATATATATTCAACCCCATCTTATCCACTACGTACCTACCAATTGTTCACATTTCACAAGGAACATTCAGAGTTTTGTTTATTTGTTTTTTTAAAGGTTAATTTGAAATTAAAGTTCATTCAATCTAATTAAATTTTGTATTAATAAAATCATAGTAAATTATTAACATATGCATTTGCACAAAATGATTCCACGTGATACGAAATGATGTTGTTCTCTTGGGTGCATTGCCATATAGGATGCTAATTAATTAGTCCCCTTCACAATAATGGAAAATTAATAATTCTGACTTATCAACAAAAAAACAGTGCCACAAGTACTCGACCTACCCTTTAAGAATCGCATTTTATAAGTAAAAAATATGTCTTACTTGTGGTATATGTATATGTTGTTCCATAAAGGTAGGAAGAGTCAAGTGCTTATGGTCTATGGGATGGGTAGTGGTCATCAGGGGAATATGGTTTTGCCATATGTGTTACCTTAATAATGTTGTTAATCACACCCTAATTACTTTGTACTTATTTAATGAAAACTCCAATGATGGCAATTTTTGTCTCCCATTTCAAGATGGTATGGGAGCCCTTATGTCTGTTTTCTTTGAATTGTGAATTGACACTTAATTACATGTACCAATAGCCTCTACACATAATATCCTATTTATTACTGATAATAATTCTATCGGTGATCAGAATAATTACCTTTAATAATGTTCCAATATAATCAAAAACATCAAGAAAATGCAAAAACTGCGTATTAATAAAACCAAGCCTAATGGTCAATAGTTAAATTAATGGGAAAATTATAATGAAACGCCTAACTAATAATCATATAAAAGTCTTACAACAAACGAGTCTTATGCAGCCACAAATTCTATTAGTACACACGATCATATTAGTTTAAGTCACCACTCTCAATAAGATTCTCCCCTTTGATTCTTCTATTTTCTTTGAATTCTTTGGCTTAATATTAGAGCTTTATCGACAAAGTCCAGCTAACTAATGTGACTGTGTGCATTAATAAGTTCAAATGTAAAAAATAATAATAAATTTATACTGCTCACTTGTTATTTTGAGTTTTAGTTACTATGTTTGTTTCTTGGAATGTTATGATGACTCCTCTTAAATTAGGATTTGTTTGGAAGCTATTCCCAAAACCTAAGTTTGGTTTCAAAATCTAAAGTTTTGACCCAAAATCTAGGTTTTGTCCAATCACAAAAAATTTTCAGAAAAGCTATTTTGATTACAAAACCTCGGTTTGAAACCTAGGTTTTGAAATATAGGTTTTCTTTTTCCTTCTTTCTCTTTCCTCTTTCTTACTTTTTTCCTTCTTTCTCTTTCATCTTTTCTACTTTTCCCTTCTTTCTATTATCTAAAATCTAGGTTTTGCCTCAGAATCTGTAAAAACTATTTTCAAAATAACTTCCAAACAAGCCTTTAGTCTCCCTTTTACGTACATAAACATACTCTAGCTCTAGAATTTAAATAAACACCATACTTAAGCATTGCACTCTCTTAAATATATTTCTGCAAGAGGTGGAATAAAACACTAAATGAAATTAACTGGGACATAACTGTTGTATAATTGTGCATGAAGGCAGAAAATCTTATTATATTGAAGATAAGATGCTTGTTCATATATAAGGGGCTGGCCTATGGGTAGGTTGGATATGGTTGAAGGTAAACTTAAAATGGATATAATCTTGAAAACCATATTTTAATATGTGATTCCTTTACACGATTGGTCAAAGACAGAAAATTATAAAATGATGCTGCACAAGGTTTCTTTTTGCCAAAACTTGTTGTTGAACAAGTTGAATGTATCATTTTTTTGAAGGAAAATTATAGGCTTAAATATAGAGGAAAATATATTCCTGAGGGAAATTATGTGGTCAAGGCAAGGGTAATCAAAGAAGAAAATTTACAAAAAAAAAATAAAAAGGGAAAGGGAAAGAAGACAAGAGGGGGACAAGAGGGGAAATGATAGCCAACTTCTTCCATCATGTTGGCTCCTCACAGTTTTTTACAAACGTGAACTCTAACCCATCATCTTATTATCTATTTTTCCCATTCTTGTTGGGTCCCACACTCTCACAATAAGGACCCCACTCACTGTTCATCCATCCTTTAATTTATTATACAGTCTCCTCCCTCCTAATTAGTCCAACGAATTACATTATACATATCGTGAAGTATATACAATTAATTAAGTAGAAGACAAGCTCTGCGCAATACTATCAGTATTCATTATTATACGCTAATCCCATGCCTAATTGCCATCATTTGTATCTCTTCTTCAGCTGTAAACCATCGAGTATTTCCTTTTATACATAAACTCAATATATACCAACACTAATTCTTTATATTATCAACCCTAGCAAGCTTGCCTGATTCAACTTTGAAATCCACAGATTATATTGTATATATACGTATATAGATATTTTGAGCCAACCCACCAAAAGGAAAAAGAAAAGAAGTGGAGAAGCTAAGTAAGAATGGGATATATAATTAGCCTTATGGTCCACGTTGGAGAGATATTTAAAGATAAGGAATTAATTAGGATATATAAAACTGTAGTAATTAGAAGGGGTGGTGGTGGTCCATCAAGTGCACTGCTGATTTGCCTTCTTGCTTCTCAAGCAACCTCCTCCTAATACTCTCTCTCTCTCTCTCTCCCTCTCCCCGCACCAAAACATTCATGGCGAAAGCATAATGATATATCCCTTCTCCAGCTCAATCCATGTGAGTTCCTATCATCCCTTTCCCCGTATTTCAATCTCCCTGTCTCTCTCCATCTCCCTCTCCCTTTCTCTAGCTTTTGGCTTTCCCATATATAACTCAAATCTGACAAATAATCTCTTATATATATATGCACCAAATTTCCCGTTGTAAATATAATTTTCCTCATGCCTCGTGTCGTCTTCATTACTCAAACTAAGAACTCTAATCTTCATTTATTGCCTGTAATAGGAACAGGTAAGAAAGTTTTCGTGAGTTAGATTCGAGGATTTCATCAGGGTTGGAGTATGCCTCTAGAAAGTGCTAATAGAAATACTTACATATCTCCCATCAACAATGTCTACATTGAAAATAAGATTTGAGCTTACGACCTTATGAGCTGTGAGAATCAACTTTATACAAGTTTAATCCTCACCCGTCCAGCAAGTGTGCCCACATATATACTTGTGTAACTCACTGAATGATTTAAAGTGGGAGGGATGTTTTATTCTGGGGAGATCATGCTAAGAGCTTAAATATCCCTAAACAAGAGTCACTGTATTTTGCAATTTATTCATTTGATTTTTAGAAGTTGAGTAGAAATAAGGCCAGGCATCTTAATTTTTATGTTATCTTAATTTTTCTGTAACATAAACGAACTCTCAATATCACCAATTTCTATGGACGGTTGCCATTGGAGTTTTCATTGAAAAATGTTCACTAGGGGCATGTTACACAAAACTAAAAAATTTAAAGGGCCCGCCAACTTTTAAAGTTAAAAGGATAAATTACACAGTTGCCTTAACTTGAGAAAGATTCTTTATGTTTTAGGTGTCAAACCAATCAATTCTTTATGAGTCAGGGAGTTAAGTGTATCTGCGTATAAAATAACGTTTTTCTTTGATTAAAATATATGTTTACTTACGGTATTTTGAAAAGGACTAATACCATAAGAATATACAATCCATTATAAATTGGAAGAATTAGCATGACGTTATTTTAGAGATCAAATTAAAGTTGATCATTTAGTATCAGTTCCTATATTCTTATATTAATTAATATAATTTTTAATGATGATCTTATATATTGTTGATCAGACATAATTTTAATACTGTCAAGATTAATTACTTATTAGATATACAATAATATTTTGTCTATTTCGATTAAATCCACTATATTATAGTCATACTCATCAATCCCACAAAAGAACTTAACATTTTCATGAAATATAAATTGTTGAATAAATTACTATTTAGGTAATTATTATTCAGTTTGACATAGCTGTATAAATGAAATACTTAAATAACTCATAATTAAAAAAATACATGTCTCGAAAACATAAAATCCCGTATTTTTTTTTGCTGGATTAGGTACATTAACAGTAATATTAAGTAAATTAATTGGTGTGCTTTTGAACAAGGGGCGTAGAAACTTGGGATGGCCGTTTAATTCTGTGCCTTTTGCTTTAGTAGTCAAGGCTCAAAGGTGCAGCCTAAGGTAGGAGAGAGAATTTGGAGCTTTGGAGATAGAGAGCGAGCGAGAGAGAGAGAGAGAGGGGAAGGAGGTACAAAACAAAAATAAAAAAAAGGAAAGAAGAACCGGCCGGTTTTAATTTCTTGCTTTCTATCCTGTTTCTGTTTTTCCTTGTCTCTTTCTTTCTCTCAGTGTCTCTTTCTTCCTCCTTCTCTCTCACAAACCGCCTACATACAAACTGACTGGTACATGCGCTTCTTAAATTGGCAAAGATTTTAAAGGTGGCGATGTGTGTTCGAAGCAGCCAGCTTTTTTGTGTTTTATTACTATTTTTCCTCACTGCCCCCTTCAGTTAAAGTCTTTAAAGTTGAGCCAATTCTGCTGCTTTCCCTGGTTTAAACAGGTTTATAGTTCAATCCCGCCCTCACAGATTCTTCTTTTCCTTCTTCTTCTTCTTCTTCTTCTTCTTCTTCTTCTTCTTCTTCTTCCTCCCTTCTCTCTCCCCCCTTTCTTGTATTCTCTCCTCCTTCTGCACATATATATTATACTGTCGGCTTTTGGATTGATTTCTTCATCACATCCTTAAGAATTTGATTATATATATATATATTTTCGGCTGCTGCTTAATTTCAATTTGGTTGTATTGAAGGTTGGTCTCTGTGTTTTTTTATTATTAATCAGCTATGTATGTATGTTGACGTCATCTAGTTTCTCATAAATCGAATCATCATCAGTGGCTGAAGCATCTATATCTTGATATAAGGTTGACAAAAACTAGTGAAAACGATTTGGCCAGTATCATGAACATGGTCTTTTCTTGTTATTATTTTCACTTCCTAGTCATAGAAAGTGATTGAAGCTCACCTTTCATCAATTAATTCCCTGATTGCTCTTCTTGTTTCTGCAAATTTTTAGCCTTTTGATCTCATCTCATGAATCAAGCTGCGGCTGGAAAAAGAAGAATAACAGTGGTTTCTGAGAGGAGAGAGATCAGAGAGAAGGAGGAGGGAGATATAGTAGAAGAAGAAGTTGGCTCATCACCATCAGTGGACTGTTACATGGAAAGAGGGATCGCCTAAGGAGATTATTACGAAGATGAACAAGATGAGCAATTTGAGCTCTGTGAACAGTTGTGATCTGATAGATGCCAAGCTTGAAGAGCATCAGTTGTGTGGATCCAAGCAGTGCCCTGGTTGCGGACACAAGTTTGAAACCAAACCGGTACCAAAATCTCTCTCTATTATTCTTTCCTTCCGCCAAAAGCCTTTGACACACATATATATATAACAAGAATCGTCATTTGTAATGTGTATATCTCCCGCCCTTCTATTCTTGGACTAATTTGTAATTTGTGATCTGATGAAATGTATAGATGATGCTTTGTATATGTAATTTCCTTTTCCCACTCCTCTATCTCCCATGGCTATTATAATTGCTTTTAAGTTTATGGTGTATATGTTAAAGCTTTCATCTTCTTTCTTTGATTCTCTCTTTCTCTTTTGCTCTTTCTCATATATTCTTCTCCTTTATTTTTTTTTAATTTTTTGCTTTCGTTTTGTATTTTTGAAATTCAATTCAATGGAGTACTCCACAACAGGATTGGTTAGGTCTTCCGGCTGGCGTGAAGTTTGATCCGACGGACCAAGAACTAATCGAACACCTTGAAGCCAAAGTGGAGTCCAAGAACATTAAATCTCATCCTCTGATCGATGAGTTCATTCCCACAATCGAAGGCGAAGATGGAATTTGTTATACCCATCCTGAGAAACTCCCAGGTCCCTTGTCAAATTTCCAAACAATAATAACATATTATACACACACATATAAAGCCTCTCTCTAATTCTTACTTATTACGATTCCTCATTATAGTTTATCCAAGTTGCTACATTTTACTAATTCTTATCTCTCAATTAGCCATCACCTCAGTTAATTAGTCTATAACTTGGGCTTTTACTACACACAAACACACACAATCAAGTGTGAGTGTGCGTTCTTCTTTTTTAATGGATAATTCTGTGAGGCAGCTGAGCTAAGTGGACCTAACTTTGATTTATGAATCAGGAGTGACGAGAGATGGATTGAGCAGGCACTTCTTTCACAGACCGTCGAAGGCTTACACGACAGGAACAAGAAAGAGGAGAAAAATACAGAACGAGAGCGAGATTCAAGGCGGAGAAACGAGGTGGCACAAGACGGGAAAGACGAGGCCAGTAATGGTGAACGGCAAGCAAAAAGGCTGCAAGAAGATTCTAGTGCTCTACACCAACTTCGGAAAGAACCGAAAACCCGAGAAGACCAACTGGGTCATGCATCAGTACCACCTCGGACAGCACGAGGAGGAGAAAGAAGGAGAGCTCGTGGTGTCCAAGATTTTCTACCAGACACAGCCCAGACAGTGTAATTGGTCCGACCGGAGCGCCACCGCCGGCGAAACCAGCGGCGACTTCGTTAACGCCAATAGTAGTAGAAGAGACAGTGGCAGCGGGAGTTGCTCTTCTTCAAAGGACATTAACAACGTTGTCGTAGCGACTCACAGAGATGATCAGATGTCGGCGGTGCTCGGGGTTGTTCCTCCTCCCCCCATGCCATCGTACGTTCACCATCACCACCACCACCATCATTCCTTGGATATTCAACAACACCATCTCAAACCCGACCACTTTGGATTCATTCCGTTCAGGAAAAGCGTCGAAGAGGTATAACACACTATCTTACAGAGATGTTTGGTGATTATTAAGACCATGAAAGAGCATATAATGGATAGATATAGCCATAGGAGATAGATTAATTATAAGCATGCACGAAAGTCTTGAGGGTAGATATGTTGTTGATTTCGTAACCTTTGCTTGCATACACAGCATGAACCATATTAGCCAGACTTTTATGGCTCTCACTTCTTCATAAATCAACGTCACCTAACTACCGATTGTTCATTCACCAACCGAAAAAGGCAACCCTGATATATATATATATATATATAATCGAAAGTCCAGCTTTATAATTGGGTGAAACATACACACATATAGACACACACAGAGGCAAGCTAACAAGAAAGGTACAACGAGTAATGGCAGGTGGGAATAGGAGAGGGTTCGATGGGGAGAGATCAGGTGCAACCTTCAGGAGAGGAAGTTAATGAAGAACAAAGGCATCGTCATCATCATCAAATGGCTCAGCATCAGCATCATAATATGGCGAGCACGGCGGCGTTCCATATAAGTAGGCCTTCACTTCCGATCTCCTCCATAATCTCTCCACCTCCTCTCCACCACACCTCCATCATCCTCGATGATAACTCCTACCATGTCTCCAGAATTATGCTCCAAAACGACAACTTTCAGGTAAATAATATATATCATCCTTTTTTTAATAACTTTTCCTTTTCGGAACATTGTCTTTATATACGTATCCCGTCCCATTTCAAGCACAGTTAATAATACATGTTTAATAATTATATAAAGTGAGAGCGACGATGAATATATAGATCGGAGATATTTTGAGTTAGTTGGTGCGTCTCTTAATTTTCATGAGACATTATATTATATCTATATATGTGTACATGAGGTGAGTCTGAAACGGAATTTATTGATGAATCTGCATGGTATTATGCATGAGGAAGAAGCTAAGGTTCACAAGGGGGATGGATGGGTTTAGTAGCGCAGGATAAATCGCGAGCATGAGACTGTCTTTTTTATCTTTATAATGTGGTTGAAACATGATGATTATAATATGTGCTTTGGGTTTGATGATGCTGTGTCGTCCTTTAGAAATATATATGTAGATATATATATATATAATGGATATGAAGTGTGTATAATAATAAATGGCAGCAAGAGGAGGAGCAACATCATACACTAGGAAGGAGCTCTGCGTCAGGTTTGGAGGAACTCATAATGGGATGCACTTCATCAACTGATATTAAAGCGGTGAGTGACCAACTTTTTTGACTCTGAAATATATGAACTGTGTCTCATGATGCCGACTTGAGACTAGAGAGAGACACACAGGTATTGCTATATCAATTTATTATTATTTTGTTTTGAATTAAAGACTAAAAACCTTTTTCATCTTTATCCCTTTATCCCATCCCTTTAATTTGTTCTCTTCGTATTGGCATATCCAGACACGGAATATATCTTTTCTAACACTAATTAACTACATCACCCCCAGAATTTTCCCTTCCCCCCTTTCCTTTTTTTTTTTTTAAAAAAAAAAGGTAACTGAAGTGTACACAAGAGTACAGTTGCCATATACGTTTCCATAATTAAGAGAGAGACAGACAGAGATTTAAATTTACATTTTAAATATATATTTGAATTTAAATATAAAGGGTTTTTCCCCATTCTCCTCAATTATATCTGCAAAGAGATAAGCAAAATATATTACTCTTTCCCCCTTGAATCAAGGAAGAAAAATGGAAGCTCAAGAGAGAAAGGTGGTGTCTTTAATTTATTTAATTCTCGAACAATGCACAATAAAAAAACTGGTGTTATAAACATTTTTCATGCCAATGATAAGACTTGTCCTAAAAGTCGGTTCTAAATGTTATTGAAATATTTTTTTAATAATCATGGAAAAAATGGAGGAAGATGATAATGACTGGAAAACCCTTTTCTCATGCTTGCCTTGCTATAGACATAGCTAAGTGGGCATTGACATTAATTGACCATGAGGTGGAAAAGCAGCCACCAACCTCAAGTGCTTCTTCTTCCCTTGTTCCCTTCATTTTCTGTTTGCTTCCCTCTCTGCAAATTATATTATATTATATATTCCGAACATAAACCCTAACCCTAGTTCTCTTTTTGCATGTGCTTGTGTGTTTTCAATTCCTCCAACAGGAATCATCCGTCTCCGTCACAAACCCGCAAGAATCCGAATGGCTCAAATACTCTTACTGGCCCGACCCGGCTAACACGGATCATCATGGGTGAACAAGTGCACCAGATTTTTTTTAAAAAAAAAGAGATTGATCGACCATGTCAGTGTCGTTGTCATCGTAAGTGCGTAGGAGGAGGCCTAAGTGAAGTTTCTTTCAAACAAAAAGGCCAAAGAGGGAACCAAATCGTCCACGGTTTGCTCTTTTACTTTCTTTTTCCAATGGTGGCCTGTTTATCTGCCTTTTGTTAGTTCTCAGAACTAATAACTCCGTTCAATGGAACGAAGAAGCTGGAAAAACCAGACACCGCAGAGAGAAAATGGAAGAAAATCATCAAACAAGACGAAAGGCTGCCCTACCTTCTGACACTTTGAGGGATGAGTCCAAAGTAAATGCATCCTCCATCGAAATCGTCACTATCATCATTATATAATACACACACATATCTATATATCATATTTATTGGTTGTTATAATATCTGCATATTATTATTTTATTATTTTGAGTTGTTTGTACAATTTATGTCTTCTTGTTTCTTTCTTTATACAAGAAATATACGAATGAGTTTGTGCAACCTGCAAACCGCCAAAATTAATTACATTTTTCTTTTGCTGTAGTTTATGAATCAATGTTTTGTAATTTAATGTCATGAATGTGAATTTCTTACGCAGAAATAATGAAGTTTCGTGACGAGTATTTCACGTTAGGGCTTCACTTTCCACTTCTTTTCACATTTTCGAAAGATAGATGCAAAGTAATCAGGTCGGTGTAGCTCAAAAATATCACTCGTTAGGTTTAGTGTCGAGATGACGCGGAACTGCATGTTGTATTGTAGCCAGGAACATTTAATGTTATGCACACATACATATAAGAAATCCTCTTTTGAAATTAATATGTATACATAAAACATACAACGTAGAATATGTTATGTGAAATTGCGAATTATATATATCACAAGAAGATAGTGTATATTCAGGTAAAAGGAAAAAGGAAAATAGTATATATTTAAACAATGAGCCTACATACAGCAACTTAATATTTTATTTTTTTACCTAATTATGTTTTACATTCTTTTTTGTTAAGCACGTATATTTTTTTAATAGAAGTAATCATATTCGATACACTATCAAACGTTAGATATGCAAGCACCTCTCCCATCAGGGATTCAAACTTTCATTATGTTGTGAGGGACTAACCATTTCTATTAGACCTATCATCAACAATGGATTTGTTTTACATTTAAGCAGTGTCATATCTATATATTCATCCCCTTACGTGCCTCTTGTCATTTTTATTGGCGTGTGTTGAGATTTAATATGGATGTATTATATCTATATAAGTATTTTTAACTTTGTATCAATCTTAGAGGTACAAATTTAAGATATTATGATTAGATAGATTATAGGGTTAGTTTGTTAATTAGCTTTATAATTTGTTTATATCATCTAATTTTATACTCTCATTTCATTGAAGGATTAACAAAAAAAATTTCAAAACTTCTCTCTTTTTCGTCTCTGATCATGCATGCATAACGCACCCATTGCACTAAGACGTGACGTTAATTTGTAGTATCCACAATGACACTCTTATTTAGAGCTTTCGTTAGTTCCGATGTGCTCACCAAATAGAAAGAAAATTAACTTTGGGTGATGAGTTCCGAGAAAATCTTTTAGTTTTGATGGGTCCCTTGAAGCTGTCGAAAGATCTATATTTGTGTGTTTAAATTAAAAATAAACTTATAACGTTATAATACGCACATGAAACTAATTCGCTTTTGATCATTTCACACCATATTTACCTTACTGAAAGGCATGTATCATCCGGCCCATTCTGTCACAAAAAAGAGAAGAAAAGAAAGTAATAAGGGAACAGAAGTTCAAATATATATATATATATATCACTCAATCTATCTTTGAATTTTACAAGCAGGTTTTATTCATTCATTTATTTATTTGTCATATGTTTTGGGTTTTTTTTTAAAATTTGAAAGTGTTAGTAGGAGACAGGGACAACTTTATTACTTTATTCTGCGTTAGATTCGAGCTTTTGGTGCAGTATTATTAGAGTTAAAGATGTGCTTATTAATCGGTTGTGCCACCACTCACGTCTCACTCTCAGGAACGTGCATGCTATATATATATATATATATATATATATCTTTTGCTTCATGGGACATTATGCATGCAATAGTGAAGCGCGAAAAAGAGAGAGAGAAATTTAAAATGAAGATGAGTACATCAAGAGGGGAGCAACTTCCTTGTAGTTTCTCAAGGGGAATAAAGAGGGAAGTACAGAGAATAATAGTAAGACAAGAATAAACTTTTTGGTTCTTTATGTTTTTCCCTATCTTCTTTTATTTTAAGGAATGACACCCATCTTCGTGCAACTCCTTCCTACCTTACCGCTGGGAAATCGTATATAATAAGAGATACGTGTGTGTATGCATATAAACATAGAGGTGGCTAGCTAGCTTTGTGTGTGTGTGTGTGTCTATATATATGCGTGTGTAATGAAGCGGTATATATATATATATATATAGGAGAATCTGAGAGGGATATATACAGGTAGAAGGAGGGGTTCCAAGTATAAACAAAAATAGAAAGAGCTGGACAGCTGGTGACAGGAAATAAATAGGGATTGGGGCTGGGGGTTTCAACTTTGTCCTGAGCATGGCATTATTTAAAATATAAAGCAGGGCTGAAAAGTTCATATTCACTTGTTCCACTACCTTACCATAGATTTTGGATGGCTTTGGAAGCTATAATTTAGTAGTGTTGTAGTGTTAGAAGTAAGCAGGGTTAGTGTTTGGGTTGTATATGCTGAGATATGAAGAGGGAACTGCTGGAGGAAGGAGTAAAATTAACAACCAATGGGCGTTTGGTAGAGTTGACAAGGGCTACTACCAGCATTCCTCAGGGCAAGGGTTCGAACCCTAGGGAGTGACAGCCACGATAATTAATGTAACCTTAAAGAGGTTATCCCATCGGTATCTCGCTACCACCATAAGGTCTCCTCTCGGGAGTCCGGATTAGTCTGGAGTGGACAATAAATCTAGGATACTGGATGGTTTATACAAAAAAAAATTAACAGCATGGCTGGGTCTAACTCTACATACACACGCGCCGACCTTTTTTGGATTCTTCCACAACGGCCCAGCTTAATTGGTCTTTCTTTGCTTTCCTTTCAAGACCCCACCACCTGACTCCTATATTAACTAACCAATAAAAGGTTGATCTAGTTGGTAACAAAATTGACTTACAACCTATAAGAGCGTAAGGTCAAATCTCGTTGCTAATGCGACGACTTTATTGGTAGGCGATTTATAATTAAATACTTATGTAAATGATCTCTAAGTATAAAGACATGTTGTGACATCTTGAGGTAATGCCCCTATTTAGTTGTCCGTAGATACAAGGTTTTGTCTTCCTGAAATCTCATATTCACCCAAAAGGCACCTTGGATGTCAAAGGTCACACCCTGACTACATATATAACCTTCACTATGGACAAGTCCAACTAATGTGAGACTTGAGCACATCTTACCCATTATGTCTTCCTTCCTCCTTCACCCACTAATGGGTTTCTCAGGGTGTTAGGTCCCTAACAACGCTTGGTGTGACACTATCCCCACCAACAAAAAGAGACGTCCCCGCCTCTGATACCATAATGTGATATCCTGAGATATTGTCACTATTTAACCGCCCATAGCCATAGGATTTTATCCTCATAGGATCTCATAATCACCCAAAAGGTGCCTCAAATGTTAATTGTCACGCCTTGACTACATATATGACATTTATTATGGACGAAGTATCACACCATGCGCTACTAGAGACCTAAAAACACCCTAATGGCCACATATATTGGGTAAAGGGGGAAGGGAAATGTAGTAGGCATTGTGCACTCAAGTTCCACATCGGTTGAATTCATCCATAGTGAAGGTCATATATGTAGTCGAGGTATGGCCTTTGACATCCAAAGCGCCTTTTTAAATGATTATGGGACTCATGAGAACAAAACCATATGCCTATGAGCGATTAAATAGGGACAATACCCCGTAATATCACACATGCTCAGGCCCTAATGAGCTCTAGAACCCAACTAACTTACTTTTTTAGGAAAAACAAACTATTGAACCTTTCCTCCTTCCCCATCTCCAACTACAACCATTATTTTCAAATTATAATTATAAATATAAGTGTTGATAAGCTTTTTTCTTTTCGAGTAATGAGAGGTGACCTAGATCCCAACACAAAATAAGGTAAATCACACTGTCAATGTAAATATCTTATTGGTAAATAATGTATAAATAGTTATGTAAGTGCTCTTTGATTCTGGAGATATGTACTGACCTGGTAAGTCTGGACAAACTAACTTACCTTTACTTTTTGGTTAAAAAAAGGTAAATTACATCAACAAATGTTACTGAGGGCTCTACATGTAAGTAATCCATTTTGTAAGGTGGGCCTACCCACTTGATTGGGATATAATAAGCCATTCTCAAGAGAGGCCCATTCAGTAGTGCTACTATTGTCTGGTGAGTAGTGAGTCTGCAACCATCACTGCCTAAACTCGCTGTTTAAGGATTATTCTTCAGCTTCTCATATTCCCCGACACTTCTTTTACCTTTGAATCACTTTCGCACCTTCATTCCTAAGCTGATCATTAAACCTTTTCTGAAATGAGGGGCCTACGCAGAATAGCGATGGTTGCAACCATCTCTTCCCCCAAAATAGCAACCGCCTCCACCTTTTCAAAGATTATTCCGTAAAATAGCAGACAGAACAAAATGCTCCGCAACTTGACTCAGCTTCACAATCTGGGTTCCCCAAGAATGGGAGCGACATAGAATTATTTTAATCAAATACTGTACAACTGCATTTATATCGTCTTTAATTTATCATTTTTTTAATTTCATTGCGAGGATTTAACCCCACACCTTTTTCTGTATCCCATTCCTAACCACCCACGTTAGCCTCGAATAGCTCTTTATCATTTTTTATTGGCTTCAAAATATCACAAAATTTACGTCACTCCATTCCAAGCATACAAAAATTTTAAAAGATTTGCAACATTCGTCAGCCATTCCATTGCAAGCATGAAGTGTATATATACACACAAATGACAAGAATCCAAGCTTCTATTGTAAGCCTCTGTTTCTTATCCTTGATATTTTATTAACCATTTACATTCTTATCATTGGCATTCTTGCACTTTTATTTTCTGCACCTTTACTTCTTATTCCCTGTCTAGACTGTGCGGACCACCGCCATTCTAGCATCCTTTCAATTCCTGCACTCAGCTTTCTTCCGGCAAAGTTTGTCTGATATCAGATGGTGATTTTACTGACACGATATAACTTAGCAACATGAAAGAGATGGTTGGGTTATAAAACAGAACGACTCTACAAAAACTGATTTGAATGTGCTGGTATCATTGAAAACGTACGCTCCAATCATTCTATCTATACAAACTCTTCATGCACAACTCCATTGCACCGACAACGCAGAAAAATGATTGAACTTGGATTCTTATCTCCATGATATGATCATATACTGTACAGACCACCTACGACCTTGTCAAGCTGCACTTAGCAAGCACGTGCCTCAGAAATTGGCAGTCGCCTGATTGCTGGGACACTGCTACCAGAAACTTTAAGGGAAGCAAACAGACAAGATAATCTTGCTATCATGGGCTTGGCCTTTGGCACTTTAGTAACAATGGCCAATTGCATACCAGCATCGCATGCGTTATGGTAACCCTCAAGATCAGCTTGAGTTATAAGAACTGCATCCCTGGAAGGAGAGTATGGCGTAGGAGGAGGAGGAGGCGGCCTGGCACTGGAAGGAGAAGATCGGCACTTGCTGTAGTTTTGAACAGCCTGCTCATTAAATCAAAATATTAGTTAAAATATTAAAATAAATCGACAAAACAAGTTAACTTCTTAGTTAAAATAATAAAAATCAAGTTTACCTTCCATTGTGATGGCGCTAGCAGCACCCTAGGTCTGCGAGACCGTACATAATCCAGGGCAGTGGTGGGTATCATGTGTTTATATTCAACCTACGAATCATAAATGGACCATCAGGAAACTCACCAGCACCTTAAAGTTTCAGCTGATGCCACGGGCATAAGCATGGGAAACGGACATTACCAAATAACAAAGAACAATCGTTGTGCTCCTTCCTCGACCAGCTTTGCAATGAACATAAGTAGTTTTACCGCAACATGCATTTTCTGCACCAAAATATAAAGGTGATGGGGAAGAAAAATACATTTTCCAGCCAAAAAAACACAATGATATGTGCAATCATGTATCCTTTCAAGGAAGAGAAAATACTCACGATGAATGAATTGCACAGCACGGCTGATATCCTCTAGTGAAGGGGCAAAGAGATAATCCCTTGTAGGAATCACTAAATGATCAATCTCATGAGCCTAAAATGCATCAAACAAATAAACCAATGACATGAGCAATAGTATTGGATTAAACAGATTGAACATTAAACAATTAAACAAATATCATAGAAAACAATGAGAATATTGTCCTTCACTTCTAATTCACGTCCATACAAAAACATGCTCCTCATAGGGCATGGAGATTATGACTTTATACACCCATTAAAAAGGCTTTTCCATAAAACAATAATAAAAATGATCAAGCTTGTAGAGAAAATGGTCAACACCTACATGATACAATGATGATGGAACCAACGTTTCGTACGGTTCATTCAGAGTGATCACACCACCCACACCAAGCTTCTTCAAGAGTGGAACATCTTTAGGGAATGGAACAGCACCCAATAATAAAAACTGGAAGAACAAAGAACAAAGAATAATAGAACAGCTTCCATTTGTTTCAACCTAAGCTGAAGCTAACGCAGAGAAGCACCCATAAATGACTCCCGAGAATGAATAAAAAAAAAGCATCAGAATATGGCTCTCAAGCAGAGGGCATAGTTTGAATATGCGAAATCCCAGTTTCCTAGCCTCATATTTGGAACAAAATTCCAAAACCAAGAATTCATTATCAATGACCACTCTCAGGAAAGAATCTATTCTAAGCCAAACTTCATGTACAGGTGGTGCTAGATGGCAACGCACAGTTTAATGTCAATTTTGGTTACATTGCATCAATAGAGATAACAGAGAATTGCTGCATAGCAGTAATCAGTTCAATTTCCCAGGAAAAATGAACAAATAAACCATGACAATTCAATCCCATGAGTGCATCCCGCCTACGTCTTCCTAGGAAGGCAAACAACAAATCAACTATGCTTGAGCTAAAATCTAAAGCGACGATAGGTGAATAGAACTGTCATGGAATAAATAGATAGAGGGAAAAAACCTCATCGACTTGATCCCACCACCTGAACTCAGCTTCGATCTTGTTCCGAAGTACATTATACAAAAGGGTCGGGTAAAACAGGATCCGAGCACCAGCTCCAACTAACGCCCTCTTTGCGTCAACCCTCACAATCTGATTCTCATTACTCCCCTCGTCCCCACTGAAATCCACATCGTCCAATTGCTCAATCTTCATCTCAGACAGCAAATTCAAAAACCCTAAGGCAACCGCAATAAGTTTCCAAGTACCAACAAAAAAGTTAGCTAAAACCGAAATTAAACGGGGAAAACAACTTACCAATCCCTTCGGAATTAAAGAAGCCAATCAATAAAAAAGTTGGGAAAACTTTTAGAAAGATGAGGAGAAGAGACTAGAAATTCGGCATTCGAAGTCGGGTAAGTATTGGACCAAATAAAAACAGGCAAGGAAGTAAGAGGCAGGGAATCAATGGGAACGAGTGGTTTAAGAAACCATGATCGGGTGATGAATTCCGACAGAAGATACTACGGGCCACCGATGTAATTATTGTTGCGGCATCGGGACAGGATTACGGCGTGAAGTACGAATGCCGAAATGAAATTGGAAGCTGCATGGTGAGTAGAGTATTCTGAATTAGAGGTAAATGACACTCGAAGGATTTATCGCAAAAAGGCCCGACCAAATAAAAGGGGGCCAAATAATAATTAAGCCCTCCATGTTCTATACAACTTTTTTAAATGTACACTTAAAATGTATTTTGAAATATGTAAAAAAATATTTTAAAATTTATAAAAAATTTCAATCTGTAAAATTATCTTGAAATTCATAAAATTATCTTGAGACCGTAAACTCTTTTCTCCTAACGAATTACCAAGCGTAGCATGGTATACATTATCGTGGTATTTCTCATGAAAATTCTAGTAAAGTCCCGGAAATGTGAATTAATTCGTAGTATGGTAGACATTATCATGGTATTTTTCGTGAAAATTCTGGTAAAGTCCAGGAAAGGGGAATTAATCCTTAAAGAATTTAAATTTAAATTCTAGTATGGTAGGCATAGTATGTAATTTTTTTTTTCCGATTGTTATGTAGCAATTTGAAATTTACAGAATTTATACACAAACATGGTAACTCCTAACATATTTAAAACTTTTTATCGAATAGGGAGTGTGAATATATGTCCAAACCTTTTATAAAAAAAATGTACAGTTAGTTAGTTTCGTTAAGGAATCATGTTTACCTTTTATTATTGGTTAACATGTGCAAGTATGTGGTAATACAAACAATATTACAATTTTTTTTGGCAATTAGAAAAATAGGTGTTTAATTTGTTAGTATGTCAGTATCTCTTTTATGGGACTAGATCGAATCCCATATGTTTGTATATTAGTACAAGCGACATGTCATTTATGGCTTATCAACAGTACAACTCTCTATACTCATTATGTAGTGTATTATACATAGTAAGTCGTAATTAATAATTAATATGGCAAAAAAGTAATTAATAATTAATGTTGATGTGGGAAATGCGAATGGAAGAATACAAACTTTGTGTTGCAATGGATTGGAGAATACAGAATACAGACAAGTTATGAATTTAAAATGTTGTGAATATGTGTGGAAAGACGGAAAATAGAGCAAGATTCAAAATTGGATACAAAATGAAACTTGAAAGGGATATGATGTGAATATCATAATGTTACGTTGATCCAACAAAAATAGAGTATAGAGGGGAATATATATTTTTTAAAAAAAAAATTAAATGAGTTGGGTCTCGGAGACTCACCAAAATTAAGGGTATTGCCTTCAACTCAGAGAACATTTGTAAGAGTACTTACATACTATCCACCAACAAACTCCTCATATCAACAATAAAATTTGAATTCATGATCTTGTGACCAATCAACTTTGTTCATTTTTAGATATGGTAATATAGGTTCAGTACACCACTTCATGGCAAATTGGGTTGGAAATTTCGGGGCCCACAAGGATGCGGGTCTTTTCGGCCTACACCTATCAAACCCCAACCCGTTCTTTCAGCTATGCCAACATGCCTGCCTTACCACTTTACCAACTCAAAGGCTCACTTGTTGTTTCGGTCTTAAGCAATCAACCCATCAACCTCACTCCTTATTTTCACAGGACCTTTGAGCTTTGAACCTTAAATTCCTAAAACCAGGCAACCTACTTCCACTATCCAGCTCCGAGCTTCAGCAAGACTGCACCACCAAGTCGGCACGTCCCCAACCAGTGTCCATCCAACCTTCCACTCTTATAACACTGCCTCTATATTTGATGAATTATTGGTGGTTACTGAAATTTTATATCTCATCATGTGGTTTTGACATATTTCCAGAAGAGGGCCCTAGTACGAATAGACTGGAAGGAAGAACAGGAGGCATAATGTTGTATCTTTCTTTGTAGGGCCTCCCCCTTTTGAAACATTCATGTGGGAGATATATATATTGCTATATATATTTAGACCGTGCATACTCTTCATATGGTTTTACTCATTTTGACGATGTATCGCTACCCCTTTTGTAGGGAATTTTTATAGGCATTGTTCCCTATGTAGGGAAATTTAATCGTGAATAATATAATTTGATGTTATTATGGTTTGGACCATCTCTAGTTGGAGGTGACGATTCATGAAAGTTATGTTTAAATTAACGTAATTAGCATTTTTTTTATTTTGGGATTAAATAAGAGGTTGTTTCATATTTCATGCAAATATTAAAAATTGAGTTAATGCCGAAAGATTATGTGCATAGTGATGATGTTAGATTCGAGATTTGGTTGTGAGAATGCTTAATATATTTGACAAATATTGGAGTGCTTATAGCATTATTGATGCCATAGCAATCATTCTTGATCCACTCATGAAGTTTTGAAATCATAAGCTTTTCTTATTCATAACTCGATCCCATAAATCATATTGAAAATGTTGAATATGGGAGAAGGAAGTTGTAATGTTTTTAATGAAGATAAAGTCATGACTACGTCTATGAGGGCAGGATCATCCTTACTTCGTGTCGCTGCTCCAATGGGTTATTCTTCTTCTTCTAATGTTAGTGAAAATACGCCTCCAACAAGATCTACTCTACCTTCTACTTGTCCAATTATAGCTCAAGTGCTATAAGGCAAAGTTTAATTATCACAGCCTTTTAGGTGAGTTTGAAATTCTTCATTAGTTAAATTGGTAATGTACTAATGTTATTTTATCATAATACTTTATTTATATGATGTACGATCATCTTAAATACAAGAGGAAAGATGGTGCATCAACATAAAAGTCTAAATTAAACTATTATTTGGCAGAATCAACACTTCATCTTGGCTTATATGTAGACTTGAATGTTTTGGAATTCTAGAAGTTGAACTCAGCTCGTTTTCCTTGTCTTTTAAAGATTGCTTTTGATATTCTAAATATTATAATCATTACTATGGCTAGTGAATCTTCTTTTAGCATTAGTTCCCAAGTTCTTACAAAATATATAGAAGTTCTCTTCTTCTAGAAAATGTTTAAACCCTTATCTGCACTTGTAATTGGATGATAGGGTTTTTGTCGGATAATGATGATGGTAATATGATTATACTTCGCCGGTCATCTCAATCTCATTTAAAATTAAAATCATACATTATATATATATCATTGCTTTATGATATATATATATATATGTATGTATGTATAGCATTGTTACATTGTTTGTGCCAGATTCAACCATGCAAATGGATGGTGCGCCACTACTTGTGGCTCAAGCTTCAGATCATGTTTCGAACCCCGTTATTAATGTTGAATGATTGTTGTTGTTAGATGATTGTTGCTTAACGTTGAATGTTGTTGATCACTTGTTTACAAGTTGTGTTTAGTTAATTAGTTTGTATTGATTTATGTAATAAGTTTATACTATGCTTTTTTTATTATTCATCCCCTTTCAACTTCTTAATTCATAAAAAGAAAGTGGGCAATTTTTTTCCCGTCCAGTTTTCGTAGTTTTGCCTTGACTAATCCGGACCCGACCTGCGTTACGCACCTGAAAATGGTGGGTAAATCTCTCAACGGTGGCTACTGCATACACAAGAACTGGAACTCGAAGTAGAGACTTTGTTTAAGTTGGAACAAGTCACTTACCACTTAATCCAACCAACCGTTGGCAAGTAGGCAAATTAATAAAAAAAAAGGTCATGGGTTAGCAAGCGCAATTACATGCGGGTATGTTAAGCCCAGCCCATGATGGGTCAGTCCGTAACCGGCGGACTGACATGCATTATGGGAACTTTTTTTTTTTGATACAAATTATGGGAACTTAAAAGTTCAAAGTGAAACTTGGGAGCGAAGCAAAGGCAATGAATGAATGGCAAAGCTGGAAACATAAATGGGCCAGCAATGAAAGCCACTTTATTCTATAAGTGGCCCACAACACCCCTAAGCCCATTCACCTAACCACGTGCCATCCTGCTTTGTCTCCTGGAAATGTAGTTAATATTAAAAACAAAAGTTATCAAATAAAAACCTTAAGTAAAATGTACCATGGGTTATAATTTTTTTTTCACGTATATTCCATGGATTTTTAATTAATATTTTAATTTAATTTCCCATATTTTTCATTCCAACTTTTCACATGGAGAATTAAATTGAAACAATATTTATATCCGGTAATTCAAATTACTAAATATCTCATCTAAAATCTTAAAAAATTGAAGATGATAATCTTTTGAGAGCCAAGGTAAATAATATTTTGATTGCAAAAGGAAAATAAAAATTTTAAAAAATATTTTTAAAAGAATAAAATAAAATGCTGTAATCAAAGTCTTCACATGCTGAAAAGAGTGGCCAGAGCATAGTGCATTACAACTCAATATTTGGAAAGTAAGAAATGAGTTTACAGATTCTGATGTATTTTACGGATTTTAAGATAGTTTTATAGATTTCGAGATGGTTTTAATGAATTTCGAGATGGTTTTTACAGATTTCAAGATGATTTTATATTTGAATGTATATATCGTTTGGAAAACGGTGTTACCAAACAAACAAATTATAAATCATCATACACTCATACGCAGCGTTGTTTCAAGAGGTACCTACCTTCGCAGACATGTTTTTGTTAACTTTCAAGGACATTTCATAATCATAATGGCGTTATTTCAACACTTAAAACACAGAATTTCAATAGATGGATAATACTCTCCCCCCTATATACGAACTATAAAAAAAATTTATTCTGATCTTAATATACTTCTTTAATTTTATTTATAAGGTAGAGAGATAAAATTTTATTTCATCATATTTATAAGTTATAACATTAAGTTTTTTTATTTAAATGTACAATTCTATCATTTATTTATTATGTATAGAATTTGCCATAATATATTACAGTAGATATTAAATGGAAATAAAATGAAAAAGCTATTGAATTTTAAGATAAAGATAATTGAGTTAAAAGTTTTCATAAATCTGTGTGAAACATATTAAATTTGACTTATAAATAAGATTAAAAAGGTAAGATTTCAATTCACTTTATTTATTACATTTATACTTATTTTTGTTCAAAGTATCTCGGTTAATTACTCATGATAAGAATGTTCCCATTAAGGATAGTTCCAATGCGCACTACTAAAAAAATGCATTCACTATAAACCAATGCACATTCATTACAAATATTTCATTGAACTCATTTTTTTAATATTTATAAACTATATTTATTTGTTAAGTGTTAATATAATATCTGTTCTCTGGAGTGTAGAACAGTGATCTCTTATTTCATTTTATTTAAAACATTCATCATACTTCAATAAAAATATGGATATTGATTTTTGAGTGATCAGAATCAATGGCTTGAAATTAATGAACCGAAACCAAAAATGAAAAGAGGGAGTGGAGATTGCATCAACCCTATTAAGTATTAAAAACGTAGGCTGCATCATATGATGGCGATTAGCTTGTTTCTGTATTGGTCAGCGTCGGTCACAAAAGCCCTTGGAAAACGGTATGGAAGGTTTCCTGCCGAAGTTTGGGTGTATAGCCTCAATAGTTGCAGCAAATTGTGGGATTGCTCATCAGTCAAGCAAGTTCATCATATTCCTCTTTTTTCATCAAATCTTGTCACTTTCTTACCAGATTATAATACCCGTATGATAGGCTTGAATTGTATGGTTAAGTTTCTTCAACCAAGATAAATACCTAACCCATCATCTATCTGATTATATGCCCATGTATATTACACTTCACCTCTTCATGCCTCCCCTGTCTCTACGCATTTTATGGGGTTTGGCGGCTACCACTTCCCTCTTCTTAAAATATACTGTGTTTCTGGTGGCTTACCTATCAGCATGCACTTATCTGCTCACAAGCACTTCCATTTATGAAAATACATAACTAATAATAATACCATTCGAACTGAGGAAGGCGAATCTTTTTTCGTTTATTAATTTTTTTCCCTTATCTTTTGCGAATTGGAGCAGGGCATTCATGGCTGTCCATGAAACTTGGAATCTGAGTGCTTCCCAGCACGCACGCTCGTCAATATGGTGCGGCACTGCTTTTTAAGTTCTTGGCCCCAATCATTCGTTTTAGGAGCATGCTCTCATCATTTAGGTAAAAGAAATAGAACACTCTGACTTTTTCTGTTCTGCTTTGAAGCTGCGGCATTATTTTAAGCCAAAAAGGGGTTGAAAAATACTGCACAGACTCTGTTTTTTCTTTTGGCGGAAAACAGAGCATGTCAGTCCCCTGCATTTCAAGCAAAGAGAAATGGTTCTCTGGCTTCTGGTCAAAACCATCTTCTTCTTCGTTTGTTCTTCTTCTTAGCCAAGTTCTTCAACACATAACAACATGGGTTAGGAAATGTTTGAATAGACTATCAACTGTTTCTTTCGCAGCCCCATCTGCCTTTGCATTTTTTGGGCCAACCCGTGGACCCGCTTACTCACAATCATTAGCTTCTATCAACTTTTTGGTTTCCATTTACTCCAAATTGAATTCTCTTGCCAGCTTCATAGTTCAATAATGCCCCCTTTTTTGTCAATTTTCGTTTTTCTTTCTGTTACTAGAATTTGCTGAAATTTGAGGTTCACGAGATGATTTCGAAAGGCCTACTTGTCACTTATGATTTGGACCCCAAAAAAAAGGTGTCGATTGCTAACGCTTGCTTGTAATTTGTAAATATACATCTTAATATATAATATAATATATAATGAACGATATGTGTTCGGAGACATGGATGAAATATCGAGCAACGCAGATACTTGCGCTTGTTCCAGCAATTGAGTAAAAGTATCTATTAAAGACGCAGTAGAGAAATACTTTTATACAAACCGGATAAATATGTGAAATGATTTATCTCGTTTTACGAAAAAATATCGTTAAAAGTGCATTTAGTTTTTAAAAACATTATTCTAAACAATCTCAGTCTGGATTGGCATCCAAATTTGCCCTGAGGTTCACGTTTTTGGGCAACAATGGTTACAAAAATTTTGGTCTTATTTTAAGGGTTTAAAGGCAATAAGGATCTGTCAGCAATGTGGTTGATAATTGATTATTACAACCACCCAAATCTTTACTGGATTTGCGAGTAATAGACACCTGCCATGTATAATTTGCGTTTTACTCTTCCCTCCTCCTTTCTCTGTCTTTTTCTTCCATAGACGACATGCTAGCAGTGACATTAAATGAAAAAAGTAATGCTCCATCAGCAGCCCCACCAATTCTTTACTCAAATTTATTACAACATAATTTGATAAATTACTTGCAATAATTCATACTCTATCCTAGTTTCTGTCAAGCTGAGTGTACCTTTTTTAATTTAACTTGGAAATAGCATCTTCGTAAAAGAAACTGGCTTATGACCTCTAATGAATCAGACACAAGTCAACAAGTGTACAAGAAAAAAATCTATGGAAAATAGAAATATTAGGGGATATATAGAGCTATGGCCCAAAAGCCAACAAACTGTTGATCCCACATACTCCTAACTCTGTTAGTGTTTGTGATTAAGTTCTTATCTCTCATTTGTTTCCATAATTGTGCAATGGTGGTGGTCGTATAATGGAATCAAGAATTTCTGGCAAGGCCAATTAATCCCCACCAGTGCACTGCTCTCTGTCTCTCGAATGCTGCTTCGAAGCTTACAGGGTACAACATCGATTTCTAAGTAAGCTTCTTGGTCTTCTAAAGCTCAAACAATGGAGAAGGCCTGGATGATTCTGGCTTTTGATCTCCTCCTTTTCCTCCTCCTTCTCCATCTGGATGCAGCAAGAGCAGCCTTTAGCGTCGGCGGTGGCATTGGCGTCGGTGTTGGTGTTGGCGGTGGCGGTGGTGGAGTTGTTTGGGTTGGCGGTGGCGGTAGTAACGGCTCGCCGGAGTCTTCTTCGGCGCCGAAGAAGGACAAAGCTTACATGGCTCTGCAGACATGGAAAGCTGCCATAACAGAGGACCCATTGAGGATTCTGGATGGTTGGAATGGTTCTAACGTGTGTTCTTATAAAGGGGTGTTTTGTGCCAACCCTGAGGATGCTTCAGGCGAGCCCGTCGTTGCTGGAATAGATCTCAACCATGCGAATCTCAGGGGAAGCCTGGTCAAGGAGCTCTCCTTACTCACTGAAATGTCTCTTCTTCACCTCAACAGCAACAGATTTACAGGCACAGTTCCTGATACATTCAAAGACCTCTCGTCTCTTGAAGAGTTAGACCTCAGCAACAACCAGCTCTCGGGCCCTTTCCCCACAGTCATCTTATCAATGCCGAGCCTGGTTTACATTGACATCAGATTCAACTCTTTCTCTGGACCCCTCCCCGATGATCTCTTCAACAAGAATCTGGATGCAATTTTCCTCAACAACAACCAATTTGAAGGCGAAATCCCCCAAAATTTGGGAAATTCCCCTGCTTCTGTCATAAATTTAGCTAACAACAAGTTCAGTGGGAGCATCCCAGCGAGTTTTGGCTTCATGGGTTCTAAGCTGAAGGAGATTCTCTTCCTCAATAACCAGTTAACAGGTTGCATTCCTGAAGGGGTTGGGATCTTCACACAGATGCAAGTTCTTGATGTGAGCTACAATTCACTAATGGGTCACTTGCCAGATACAATATCTTGTCTTCAAGACATACAAGTTCTGAATTTGGCACACAACAAGCTTTCTGGGGAATTATCAGACGTGATCTGCTCACTGAGAAACCTGTTGAATCTAACAGTAGCGTATAATTTCTTTTCTGGGTTCAGCCAGGAATGCTCGAGGCTGTTCGTCAGGAATGTGGGTTTTGATTTCTCAGATAACTGTATTCCGGGGAGGAACATGCAGAGACCTCAACCAGAATGTTCTGTGATACCAGGTGGTGGCTTAAATTGTCTCAGAATCCCAACTCCGAAGCTTGTTTGTAGTTCGCTTGGTGCAAGTCTCTCTAAGACTGGGAGCGCTCGTCTCAGTCCATCATCATCATTATCATCATCTTCTTCACCTTGATACAATATTTTTAACCACATGGCGGTTCGCCTGGCCATGGCAGGAGTTCCGTTAATTAATGCTAGCAATTACGATTCGGCCTTGCTAATTTAATTCTTCATGGATCCGGGATACCTGTCAGCTGATTTTTTACGGCTTGCACGGACAACGATGTCCAAAAATGAAAAAAGATTTTGCGAGACCTGCGTGTTTGGGAAGCTATTTTACGTAAATTAAAGTAAATACGTGAAAAGAGTTTATCACATAAACGCACAAATATATCTCATTGGCATGCAGATACAGGACAATCGATGAGTCACGTGACATGCTTGTTTGCTTTGGTTACTAATAGCATCACGGGTTCTTTATAGAATGTGCCCTCAGCAACCCCCCAAAAAAAAAACACAAATTCACATAAAATAAACAAGCTTGTGCTTTGTCGACACTGAAACTCAACACCTACGTGATTGACCAGATTAAACGGATTGCTTCACCTGCCATTGTTCGCCCCTCCAATCATACAAATGTTCTGAAACTACTTTCCATCCTTAACATATAGTAAGATCACTCAAGTATCAATCCTTGTGGGGTAACCGTATGATATTGACAATGTCAAAGAATGAAATACATTGGATTGGGGAGTTTAAATGAGCGTGTGGCCACAGCATAACCCAATAAATCACTCCACTGATCTCCTGAGCTCCCATGGATTCTGTAACCCTCATTAATTAGCTCTTGTCTCCTCTCTGATTTGTAAATCGTGGCTGGTTTTCCTTGGTCCGATTCGTCTCTGTTTCATAACCAACAGCATCACAAGTTACAGGCAGTGCATAAACTTTCATGAACAGACCCCCCCCCGGCTTAGGGCATGTTTGAATCAACTCTTGCTAAAGTGATTTTTATTTCTATTGATTTTCGCAAACTGATATCAGGTGAAAGTTAATTACAATAATGTGATTTAAGTTTGTATATACATCTATAAAAAAGTTATAAATTGAAAACACAGTTTCAGATAATTAACCTTTTATTTGGAAAAGTCGGTTTAAGTAAATGAAAGATGTGTGTACCTCAAGATAAGCCTCTCCCATTTGGTGTACCCTGAAAATAGAAGGTTTGTTTCTGTGGCCTCCCTTTGGTGTTCACTTCTCCCAGTCAAAAGAAATATCTTGAAACCCAATTGCTGTAGCTCCTTGTAAAATCTCAAACTGGCAGGTAGAGCTGGAGCCTTAGCTACACTCACCCAAACATCGAAGGACGTTTCATTGAATATATCTGACCTGTGTTTCAAACAAGATAACTATCGCCCATTTAAACCAAATAAAACTGCTCTGCTTTAACCAAATAGACAGTTCATTTCAGAATTTTACCCCTTCTGTAGTATGAACTTTTGGCAACAAATCATCCAGATTATTCAGGCTGTGATGATCCAGAGTTAATGGAGAAATATTCATATGCCCAACAGTTAAAAGCTTCAACTGGACTAACCACATAAAATCCACGATTTCACAGGGAAAAGTGCGTGTGGGTAAATGTAAATTCAGCAGTTCCTTTTTTAACCACTCAGAACTTTCTAAACAGGTGATGCATAACAGTGGGTAACAAGAGAAAAAGAAAAGAAACTGACTATGCCACTAACAAACACATAGCTAGGAACAAAATTCCAGCTATTCATTTGCCTTTATTATTATTCTTTTCTGGTTAGTGCTTAACAAGCTAAGCTTGTGATCAAATCTAAACGACAACTTCAACAACCACATCTTTATACCCACGGAATTGGAATCAATCAATCAATCATTAGGATCAAAATAGTGAATGTTCCCCCAATTGGACGTTTTGGTTATTTGCAAGTCACATGCACCCACACAGCGAACTGCCCATCGACCAAGAACCACTAAAAACACGACACAAAATTGCTCCTATGGGAAAATAAAAATTAAAGGGAGAATTACAATGAGTTTTAAAAAAGAGATTTAATTATCAAAAAGTCCCAAAAAAAAAAGTCACAATGCAATGACCACTGAAAGAAATGAGAGCACTCCACTTCTCATTAGGACTTACTTGTAATTAAATTCCTTATTTTGGATTAGATAGTGATTCCACCAAAATTAAATCAACATTAAAAAATTGTTTTTGATTTTAGAGATGGAATTTTCGTTTATTTAAAACAAACTATATAATTGCTTAGAAATCCCATTTGTTATGTATAATGAATATATAAGACTCAATCAGTAATTCTTATTCTTAACAAGTAATTATGCAATTTTCTCGATTGGATCGGAGTGGCTTGAAATAAGTATCAGTATGACTAACCCGAATCCATGGTTCTCGTAGTAAGGCAAATTGGATAGAAGAGTCTCGTCAACGTCGAATACCCAAGCGTCTCTTCCGTCTCGCCCTAAGTTCACATCATTCGCAAACGCCGATGACAAGCTCGCGACTACATCTGAATCCGACCGATAACGCTCGCCGGTCATATAATCCTCAACGAACCGTATGCACCTTTCCGGAATTCGTTCCCATAACCCGGCGTTGTTGGTTTCAACGGATAGTCTCCAGCTGTCGCAGTACACACGATCGTCCACCTTAATCTTCCGATTGCCTAACATGGCTCCTTCCGACGGAAGTCTGATCGATTCGGAACTGATGAGTGGAATAAGAGTTATCGTTGAGAAGATTAGCATGAACAGCGGACCGGAAGCCATGGCTGGAGAACGGAGGAGGCTTCCAGGTTTTTCTATTCTCCTTGTTGCTCCTCGGGTCAGCAGAAAACTATTGGCGAAGAGGGTCCAGCTACTCAGCTATTAGGCATGTGAATATTATTAAAAAAAATAGTATAATTTAATATTAACATTTAACATCGAAAAACTTAGAGCCAACCTTCACGTCACATATTAAAAACTTAAATTTATAATCAAATTATAACTTTGATATATTTCTGTTCAAATAATGATTTTCATTATTTTAATTTTAATTGCATCAAACTGAAAAATCTATCCACCTTTCTTGGTCAAGCATGGAGAGAATTATATATTTGGGCCTGTATTTTGGAAAATGTTGCATATGGTTCTTAATTAAAGACTTAAATTTTCAGAAATGCTACTTTACCCATTTTCAAAATCCATTTCCTTTCATTAATGTTAAAAATCTTAACATGATCGTGGGCTGTGTGGATACAGCACCTAATAAAGAGCTTATTGCTTCATTTATATTTTAAGAGCTTTCGTGCAATATAAATGAAGACAGCCTAGCTTAACTAAGCTAGGCTGTCTTCATAGCAACACACAATCGGGTTAAGATTTTTTAATTAACTGTTAATTTAATTTTAACAATGTATTTTCTTCCACACACATGCTCTGCCATGATGGTCCCATGGTCCATAGTTGAATTCATTTGGCAGACCAAGTTGCAGCGCCCATGTTGAAGTAAAACAAATATTGTGCCACTTGTGTAAGCGAATTTTTCATTATTTATAATTTACGACATAAGTTTTGAGATAAATTTTATCTCAATTTGTATAAATATATTTTTCTAACGACATGATAAACAAGCCCATCATGACTAGCGTTAGCTAAGAATAGGATTTAAATTCAGTGGAAAGAATTAATTCCTTACAAAGTGGTGAATCAATATTCAGACTTTAGTTAGGAAATATTGCACATTTAGTATTTAACAGTACCTAAAATATTGGGTTTTTAAATAGGAAAATATATGACTAAAAAAAATAAAACACCCACATATTAGCCAACTCATTTGACAGGTCATAGAGCTAACATACTAAATATATACACAGTGTATCATATACTTTAGAGTATTAGAGGTATTATTGTGTAGTCTAGGACACTGGATGCACCTAAAATGAAATAAAAATAAAAATAAGCTCAAGAATTGTGCAATTTGAGTTCAAGATATGAATAAGGGTAAACTATCAAACAATAATGACACGTTAATCAAGTAGTGGCTTGGAAGAAGTGGGCTTTCTCCACAGCCCACGTTACTTTCTCCATGCCTGACCTCAGGGCCTTATGGGTTGGGTCTAACTGGGAGTACTAGCCTTGAGGAAATGGATTTTAATGGACGAGGGAACATGATCGTCGGCCTGCAAGAAATTCAAGTTCCACTATAGATGGGATACATATGAAATGAGGTTATGAATTAATTACATATGGAATAAAGATAGATAGATAAATAAAAAACATTTGCATTGAATCTGTCTGTACAGTTCAAATATTGTGTTTAGATTTATACATCATCCGATTCTGAGTATCAAACAATGCTGCATTGACACATCACTCATACTTTGAGTAGCTGCTGAGAAAAACCCGCCCCCAACATCGGCCTTCGTTTAGGCACGCACCATTTAAAAATCAGAGCCAGGAATACTTTCTGCGACTCTTCCAAAGACCGAATTCGCAGACCTAAACCTAGACCACCAACCTTCACATGAAGGCAAAAATGACACAGACAATAACGTAAAAGAAAGAATCAATTAACGTTGAAGAATATATATATATATATATATATATAAATACGAGACACAAAATCATCGTTGAAAGAATTTGAAGGGAAAAACTAGGTTGTTGGTCATCATATTGATGATTAGCGCATATATATATATATATATAGGGTTATGGGAACAAATCGTGATCAACATGGCAAAGCTCCTTTCGAAGTTTATGGGAGAAAAGCCTACAAGCATCCATGCTGAGATCTATGGCGGCGGAGAGGGCGATGAAGAGAGCAGCGTCCGGCATGCACGTCACGTGCTGAGCTCCGACCTGTACAACGGGTTTGCTCACTTTGCCTTCGCCCCCCACCGTCGAACCCATCACGAACCCTTTTCCGGCCAACCTCGAACCCAACAGCCCACAATCCTTCATCACTTTTGAATCAATACAGAATTGACCTCCCTTCTTCATGTTCATCGTAGCTTCAGCTATGGGGATCCCACTCGCCGGTCCATTCTCAGTTACCAGCTCGAACTTGTACCCTAAGCCATCTGTGGGACCTCTCTCCCGCCACGCCTCCAGGCGGCCCCACGGTTTCCAGCTGCTCACGGAGGCGCCGTTGGGCCGGAGAATGAGCCAGGCACCGGGGTTCGACCGGGACACACGATCGGAGCCTGGCGAAGGGACGAAGGGAGTGATCATGGAGGCGGCGGCCACTGGTGAGCCAGAGAGATCGTGTATCATTATCATCCAACCTTTCCTCTCCCTCCCTTGCCGATCTCTATCACCTGTAAATGTCCTCCTCCATTTCCATTTGCTTGCTGCATTGTTGGTAAAATCCGATGGAAGAGGCCTGCATTAAAAAAAACAAACGAAGATAATAATTTAATATATATCAACTCCATATAAGTATCACAACTTGATTAAGATGTCAAACGTGCTTGGGATATAATTAATGAAATGAGAAGAGATTCGAGAGTACAGCCAGATACGAGCACATGGCAGGGAATTGTAGGTAGTTATGTCTCACACAATTTGGAAGATCTCAAACTGTCTGCAGATTAATTGACTATATAATAATTAATTAAAACTGGGTGCGCAGCCTAGGATCACTCGCATGATGTTATTTTAATCAGTTTGGTGGGAGGGATTGACTTCATTTGCGGGAGGAATCAAAGAGAGTGAGGTAATAATATTAATATAGTAAACAAAGTTAAGGAATTAACAATAGAATGCAGTTTGATTCCCACACAGTTATATAAAAAGGTGAAGGACGCGATCATATATAGGACTGATTCGTGATTCCTGGATGGATTGTTTTAATGATAAAGAAAAGAATGTTAAGCAACTAAACAAGATCAATGGCTTTAATTTAATCTAGAGATTAGCTAAATTTACGGTCAATATAATGATGTTTTACGTTCAGGAAGCAGGAAGTCTACACCAAATCGTTTCATTTACGATTGTGTCTTTTCCGTAATCCAATCCATACTCCATAGGTTAATAATTTGGGGAAATCCTTATTAAATCCAGTTAAAATAGAAAAATCTCAATTAAAGTCTACACCTTTATCTAATTCCTAATCAGACCTAGGGATCTTATTAAGGATTTCTGAATATAGGATTAAAAAGTCTTTGGGAATTTGCAAATTAAAAATTAGGCATACACCTTCCATTTTTATTTTTAATTACATAGGAGTATTTTAGTCTTTTAACAATACTAAAAAAAATTGTACCAAAAAAACAATACTAAAAAAATCCCTAATAAGGCATTTAGGCCTGATTAGAGATCAGGTAAAAGTGTAGAACTTAATTAAGATTTTGTTATTTTGGCTGGATTTAATAAGGTTTTTCCCTAATAATATTTCAACACCTTTAATTTTTTTAACAACCAAAGAAAAAATATAAATAAAAAGGAAGGAGAGGAGAGCCATAAAAAAGACAAGGGAGACATACTATTCATGAAAAGGCAAATGACGACAAAAGGCTATCTGAAAAATGAGATTGCAACGTTGGAGTAGGGTCTCTCAAACTGGAAATCCCAATCGAATGAAATTATTTTTTTCATTATAGGGAAGACACAAACAATTAATGTCACAGACACGATCTAATCATCACCTATCATGTTTGTTTGGATTAACAGTTTAAAAGCTGCGTTTCAAACGTGATTTGATGGTGTATGAGAGATAAATATCGATGATATTTTTATTTTTATTTGAATGAACATGTATTATTAATGCAAGCATGACTTTAATTATAATGCGGTTGGCTAAATCCAGTGAAATGATGCAAGGTGGCAGCTTTCATGGTGGATCCAAAGAAGAAAAGGATATGAGGACATGATCCAAATAATGGCAAAAGGGATAACAACTAAGCAATGAAAGTAACATGAAATATAATGTTGTTCAAAGACGAAGCGCTGGTCTTGGCATGTGATTGACGGTTGGTAGCAGCTAAAGATATCGACAAGCCAGCCCACATGCTTACTCATCTCACCTGAATCACCCCCCACCTTATTACCATTCACTTGTCCCACCCACCCTAATTAACTAACAAAAACTATTTCAATGCTATGTAATCTATAATCTAATCGAATCCCATGTGAAATGTACGTGGCGGTAAATTTTGTGGAATACTATGAATGAGGGGGCATACGTACCGTGATCTGGAATTTCGATCTGCACTGAACTTGCAGCTGAAGACGGGTTGTCTGATATTCCCCTGAATCTGGAACACTACGGGGCTGCACTCCGGTTCGCCGCCGAACTGGAAGACGAAGCGGGGGTCGGGTTCGGACCGGACCACCAGGTGGAGCTGGGCAGATGGCTTCAGTGGTTCGTTCTTGCCGAGCGGGAGCCACCCTTTGTGGAAGGTGTGAGGGCGGGAGAGAGCATCGGTTAGGTCAATGCTCACAAAAACACGACCGAGCAACTTGGAGCCGCTGACTCCGCAGGTGTGACCCATCCGGCCGGCGTAAACGGAGATACGGAGGCTGACGGGTTTACCTGAAAAACGACGGAGAGAGTCGCAGTCGAGGTGGAAGCCAGTGGCAGAGGTGGTGGATTCTGGGGTAGAGTCACCGGTGGAAGAACAAAGACGAAGCAGAGCAGTCTGAGAGGGAAAATAACTTATCCGGATTTTGCAGAAGCAGGGAGTGGTTGATGGGTGAACACCGGAGCCGGGCGTGGGTTTGGTCACTGCTGGAAGCCTCAGAGCCAACGATTCGATCATAAGCCGCACAAACGGACACGGATCCATTGTCCCCTGTTCTTTTTCTTCTTCCTAAGAAACTTGTTATTACTCTGTTTTAGGATGAAGAGGAATTGAGAGAGGGAGTGAGAAGCTGGGGAGTGGAGATGGCAAGAACAGAGTGCATCGAAAACATCTAACTTTATGGACTAAAATGGGTGTCGGCTGGAGAGCTAAAAAAAACGATTCGACGAGCCATGCCTCTCTCTCCTCCTTGTTGGGCGATTTTCTTTTTCTAATTTTTCTTGTGGCCTTTCCTCGGAAAACGACAGGATGACAGGATACGCTGATCCATGTACACGGTGGTAGATGGCAGTGAATTGACTATTCTAAAGTTTTAAGAAGTTGTTAATAATAAGTCAAGTTGCACTATTGATAAGTAAAGCAGCTGCATTAACAACCTTTTAGAACCTTAGAGCAATTAATTCGTAGTGTAAAACTTTAAAGTGATTCTTCATTTTTTGTTGAACAAGCAAGATTGGGCCAATGACCCAGTATCCGATGCTTTTTTCTAAGTCTTTAACCTTCTTCAACATACCAGATAATCCAGGACAATTGAGTAATTTGGAGTAGGGATATATTTTGGCACATCTCCATAAGGTGTTTTGCACCAAGAGTAGGTGATTATCTCCCATCAAAGTGCATCTCCAGATTCAAATTCGTATCCTCCCGTAGAAGTGTCATCTACCTTACCGTTGTACCCCAACGCTAGGTGTACATGGTGGTAGATTTATATACAAGAAAAGGGGTTTATATTTTGGTAAAGAGATTTGAACTTGGTTTTATTGATGGAATTGCAATAAAACTCGTTGACTGCTAAAAGCGGTAACGTGGTTTCGAGAATTTGTTGTACCAGATTATACTACCTTGATATTCCTTAGTGTCACGGGGCCATTACCCTCTCCCCCAAAAGACGTCCTTGTGGAGAAAGGGTAATGGGCCCTTGTGACACCCAGCCTTCGTGGATCCGGTCCGGGGTTTGGACACGAGTAGGGGGCACTGTTCGGGTGGCCACAGTGTCGCTGCGCACTCTGCGAAGACGTCTTTTGAGGGAGAGGGTAATGGCCCCGTGACATTAGGCAGTTAGGCCCATATTTGTTAAATTTAGATGGAGCTAATATTGGGACGCAACAGCATTCTAGTCGACTAGTCCTATTAATAAATTGGGATTTCTGTGTTTGGCCGAATACATTTTGGGACTGCCATGCTTCAAATTAAATCAGTATTATAAATGGTAAAAAAAATCTTCATTATTGAATTTTTAGACATCTCTTGAATATCGAAACCGAAAAAAAATACAAATGATAAAATGGTCGTGTTTCTCTCATCACTTTTATTTAGATTTGTACGGTAATTAGAAAAATATGTGAGACGGTTCATAATTTATCGTTAATATAGTTTGTTACAGGTTTTATTATATATATTATTAATAAATATATCATATATTACGCTATTTTCATCAAAGGAGCTATATATGACAGCTATTATTATTTCTTTCATTTATATATGAGAAAGGTTATACGATAACGATACGAATATTCATTTCAGAAAAGAGCATAGTCATAAATAACATAAAACATGACATATTGCTTCTGTTCATAGAAATTGAATATCTCACTAGACAAATGTAAAATTTCTTTAGTACACACACACACACGGATGTGTGTGTGTCTATATATATATATATATATATATGCGATTGCTTGGATGTGGAAATGTCAAAATTAGCAAGCTTTTGTGAGTAAACATGTTTAACCCTTGAAAACAATTACGAGACCTTAAAGTCAAAGACAGCCTTTCTCTTTTGTTTTGAAGAAATGAATAACCTTGTTTTTAAGACGTATACACTGAACAATAAAATTGTAATTGTTCTTTCTATCACTACCAGAAAAATACCATTTAGCAATGAATTGGCTATTTTCTATCGCTAAAACGAGGATCGCTAATATTTTTCATTGCTAAATAGAAATTTTCTAATGGAAAATAGCTATTTAACAATGAATTTTTCCGTCGATAAATGATATTTTTTTAGTAATATGTCATTTTTCACCCTGAATTGGTCTTGAGTCTCTTCACAAAACCTCTGCAATATACATACTCAAATAATTACATATTTGGCGGAAAAAATAAAATATACCAAGGACATTTTTATATCTGTAGCTGTATTTTTATACGATATATGCAATATGCATATAGAAGTCACTATTCATAAATTATGAGTAGTTCCGCGAGCTGTAGACTTGGCTTGTAGATCTAATTACAGTAATGTATTGCGATATATTGGTAATTTTAAGGAGTTAGTAGCCCGCACGAAAATAACTTAATGGTTGGCAAAAAAAAACAGAGAGAATCTTTGTAAACATGGCATGTTATTTTCCAATATACTATAATTTTTTAATTTTAATTGAAATGGTTGTTTAAAAATAATAATTAAAAGATGAGATATAAAAGCAAAAAAAACCTTCGAGTTACTAGATAATCGAATAAATGTTTGATATTGAAAATAAATAGTTTATTGTTATGAAAATAAAGAATACACAAAAGATTAAGATAAAGAGGTGAAGAAGATGAGAGAAAGTTGAATGAGAGAATAGAGAGAAGCACTGTTCTCTTTCGTCGTATATTATCAAATATGTTTACAACACATCTATTTATAGGGAATCAACATTGGATACTAATCTAAAGAGTTACAGTTACAAAGAGAATAAAACAACATAATTATACAATTAAATGTTGCATGGGATAAATGTTAAAAACTCTTTATGGGAGGTTATAAGGCATAATACCATTCAATATGAGAAGCACTAGCGGACCTACATGTATTATAGGGGGTGCGGTAACTTCCAGTAAATTAAGTATATATTAGTACTATGGATTTATTTTAAACCCACTTACTTATTAATTTTAAACCCATTAAATTTTTGCTTAAAATCTTTTCAAAATATATTAAGAATAAGTCTCATCACTTATCTTCTCATAAAATAATTTATCTCCCTGACCCAAGGTTCTGAATCACCACTTATAGGAAGGAAGGTAAAAAGTTTTTCTTGATAATATAATTTATTGTTTATTTCATTTATCTTTAACAAAAACCATGAACGTTTACTTGTTGATAAATTTGAATTTTTGTTATAATTGGTGCAAGAGTGGATATTGACTTTTATGCTTAAATGAAGTTTCACTTTTCACGAAAATTTTATGAATATTTAATATCAGATTAATTTCTTGATGTGATTGGGGATGGCCATTGAACTTGGACTAGAGAACAAGAAAAATAAAATAAAGAATTGGGGATTTATGTAATTAAGATAATGTATTCAAGTTTTGTGAAGCCTTACCAAATGAAATGATTGATACATTCAATTATTCGTCTCGCAAAGAAAATCGTCGTTCGTCTAAATTTCACAGGCTCGGTTATTGGGCAATTATTGATCCGGTGCCTCATCCAGCCTATTATATTTAGGTTTTAAAATGAGACATTTGTTAATTTCGGGTCACATGAATTATGAATATATGCACTTGTACGAAAATAAAATAATGTGTGGTATTATATAGATAAGAAAAACAACTCAAGCTCTATCTTGCATTTGTTTGAGTAACTGGATACTTAGAAAAAGTCTACAATGAACAAAAAAAAAGGTAATAGGAAACGAATTTGCTTCATTTCATGGTGAAATGAGCTGCACTGTATAGTCGCAGACAAAGAGGGAAAAACTGACATGCAGTATCTTTGAAAATAAATAAAATGTGTCATTTGAACTTAGAAGTTAAAAATTAGTGGATGACGACTCTAGTGAAATCCTTTTTTGGGGGTGGGGGTGGGTTATAAAAACATAAAATGTGGATTTGAGAATTCGTTGAAAAAATAATTTCACGTAAATTGAATAAAGTATGTAAAAGAAATTTTATCTCATTTATAAGGCTGTATGCATGAATTAATTACTGTATGATCAACCAATAAAAGGTTGATCTGGTTGATGAAGAATTGGTTTATAATTTATTAGATAAGTATTGGATGATCAAAGAGTATCTTTGTAATCATATTTTAATGAAGAATACAATACTTACCATATTTGGTGAAGAATGAGTGTGGATTTAACAGCCCAAGATGATGGTGGCAAGTAGGTGGAATATTAGACGGGGGACCCTTGCTGGCTGGAGTTGGTCCAACCCTAATGGATGTGTTTCGAAATTCCGTTAAGAAAAATGAGTTTACAGATTCCAATGTATTTTACGGATTTCTAGACAGTTTTACGGATTTCAAAATGATTTTTACATATTTTAAGATGATTTTACATTGATTTGCGTATACCGTTTGGGAAACGGTGTTCCCAAACAAACACAATAAAGATCGATAACATAAAAAAAGCTTAGAGAATTGAGGAGGTATTGACTTTGTGGTTGTTGAGTAGAAAATTAACAAAGGAAAGGATAAGTGTCTCCTACATGGATAATTGAATGCATAAGTACTTACACATTTTTACCTTTAAAACATCGTATCATCTATATTTTATTTAATGAAAATGTATCAACTATGTATTTTTTTATCAATCACATACTGAGAAATTTCTACTGATTACATTTTTCTTTTTATAACCCATAATATATATATATTTGTTGGATCTGTTAAAAAAAAGATAGTTAAAAATATTTTGATTGAAAAAAAAAAAGGCTGCGGATAACATTAACATTACGAGAGTGCGTGAGTAGTTATCAAAGGGATGAATCTGGGAAGCGAAGTTTGGTGGTATTACAACAAGACGGAAGCTTCAAAACGATGAATTTGAGGGAGTCAATGGGCGATGACATGGAGTTTGTTTGGATAACCCGTTGGGAAAACTGACACAGATTCTGAGGTAAATATGTGAGAGGAATTTTGTATCGGTAAACGCATGAATGGATTTTGGTTATCCAAATGGGCTAATCAAATAAGCCTCGTATGGTTGCTTGTGATTATTTGCAAAATGGGCGTGGGGTCCACCCGAAAGCTGGATGAAGCCTTTGATTAACTTACTCATGCGTAGCTGGACATTTAATCCTATTTCATTCATCCCCATGCCCTTGTTTGTGGACGGCGTTATTATTGTTATTACCTCTTAATCTTATCCTTAACTTGCAGCCACTGTCACCTTGTTCTCTGCACCGCAATACTCCTTCGATGATTTTTATAAATAATGACTATTTAAATTGAGTAAAATGAAATAGATGTTAAAATTAGTTTAACTAAACGAAGGTGCAACAGATAATTTTTTTTCCAAATTAACGTACACTTTATTTATGAAAATGATGAGTGAGAGAAAATAAATTAAAAAAAGAAAGCGGAGTCATGCAATCGATTGTGGCTAAAAATAATAAAAGTGCATAAAGTTTTTCAATAAATTAAAGTCGTTACTTATACATAGGACAAAACCCATGAGAGAAATATTACTTATAAGTTAGGATCAAATGGAGTTTAATCCAACACTTGGCACATATATGCCATTTACGCCCACTTGATGAGCAAGTCCGTAACAAGTGATAACTAGAAATAGCCGTAGTTATTGTTTGACTACAGAGTCTCATCATGGAAGGAGGATGATACAAGTTCAAGTTTAGAAAGTGCAAATTTATTGGAAGAGTTTTAACCTTAGCACTCCAAACCTCATAGATATTAATTATTCCTAAGTCCAAAGTGGTTCAGAGTTACTATGAATTATTGAAAGAAGTTGTTCACATTTTGTGGGAAAGGGCCAAATTACGACAAACACTTTAGTTTTAAATCGAGATAACGAAAGCATGATTATATGTGTAGTTATTTGATATATGGAGCACCATGAGAGATATTGGTTTAAGATAAGTCCCTATTAGAAATTTGTTTGAGCACAGTACAACCTGTGGACTTGATGTTGCTGTTAAGGAGTTTAGTTGATCGTGAAATAAGCGTTGAATGAGAGATGTTCAATTTTCTTAAATGGGAGATGACTTCGTAGAGCGATTAATTAGAAGGCATGCTGGTAGGAGGTGGTGGTCTCCATATCAGAGCATGAACATTATGCTTTGTGGGGTGCAAGCGTGATGGCGTGTCATTCCCCTCGCTTTGTTTCATTCCTACGCTACGTTCTGTCATCACCTCTTTTTCTTTAGTTTTTAACGGGGAATCACTTTAAATTTGTTGTGATTAATGTGTAGGCGTGTCAAAGAAAGAGTTCCACGATATTATGAACTGTGAAGATTCACGTGGATATATAATATTGGATCCGTTTGGTAAAGCGGTGGAGAAGTACTTTTATCATTTGCGATATAAATAAATGAAGGAGATTATCTCGTTTTGCGGAAAAACACTGTTCAACATTTTTGGCGTGTTGAGAAGCTTTCCCAAACACCCCATTATGTCATGTTGGGCTAGTAAATGAATCAAGAGGAAAAATGGGTTCACGCATACTAAAGGGTCATTAGAGATAAATTCATTTGAAATCCACCTATTTTTCCTACCCTCTGTGTGTGATTGAGAGCTTGTTTGGATATAAGGTTGAAAATAACTATTACAGATTTCGAGACAAAACGTAGGTTTTGAAGAATAGATTTTAGAAAATAGCTTTTACAGATTTTGAGGTACAAACTAGGTTTTGAAAAGTGATTTATGTTTAGGAAGTTATTAGCTTTTACGGATTTCGAGGCAAAAAAGTGGGTAGGAAAGAGGAAAGTAAGAAAGAGGAAGAGAAAAAAAAGTAGGAAAGAGGAAAGAGAAAAAAGTAGGAAAGAGAAAAAAGAAAAAGTAGAAAGAGAAAGCCTAAGTTTCAAAACCTAGGTTTCAAACTGAGGTTTTGTAACCAAAATAGCTTTTGGGGAAAAAAATTTTACTTGGACAAAACCTCGTTTTAAGGTAAAACCTAGGTTTTGAAACCAAACCTAGATTTCAAAAGTGGTTGTCAAACCAGAGTAAAAGGTAAATTGTGCACTTTTATGCATGACTATTTTGCAGAAATTCAATATTATATCTATACTAAAGGGCCCACTAGTTATGTGTATATATATATATGTATATGTATTCTTACAGGAAGAATCCGTTTAATTCTGAAGAGTGCTGCAACTTGCTTTGCCGATAGTCACTCTTAAGGATAGTATCCTCGGACATGGCTTGAATTAACTGTTTATTTGAAGGTGTTACTTCCAATAGGATAAGTATAACATTGTGGAAGAACTGAGAAGATCCACTAAATTATTTCAAAATTTATGTGCTGCCTACAACAAAATTATTATCATTTTTTAAAAAAAAACAAATGGATCTCTCCTTCCATATATATATATATATCTCACATACAAGACATTTTATAGATGTACATTATTTTATCATTGTTTCTTAATATAAGAGTCAGCTAACTTTTCTTTAAACATTATAAAGCTAAATAAATTATTTAATTATAAAATATATTTTGAAATACTTATAAGTATTATTGGGTTATTAGTTTAAAGAAAAATGATAAATATATTGGTAAATTATCATCATTTAAAGTTTTGCATATAATAAGATTACATTGAATTAATAAATTTGGTCTGTTTGTGATGATAGCACTAGGAAAGCACGTTCATATAAATTGAGATAAAATTTCTTTCACATACTTACCTCATAAACCGTAAATTACTTATGTTGAAAAAGTAGCTTCTACTGTCAATACAACAAATAAGTTGTGATAAGACAGTTTAAATTTTTGCTCATAGGCTTTTCTAATGAGCACGGAAACCCTGGTTACGCATATCATTCTTCCTCAATCATCGTCTCACTTATCACAGTCCACTGTTCATGTCACTCCTAAGTTTTGTCCTTCACCTGGTTAGCTGTAAAAGATGCTTTCTTTCCCCCACATAATCATGTTCTTAAGTTACAACCACTCCCTTCATGAGTTCCTATTCAACCTGTCATTCCTCCTCAACAAAGGTTCGGCAGATCAAAAAGCGTTAATCTATTTAAATCTTTATTTAAAAAAGGTATCCACATTTAACATATAATAGTATTTTGATTATGGTCACCTTTAACAGAAAGATATACATTGCTAAGAAGTGATTGCACAGGAGTTTACAAATAATGGCTGCTCTTTAATTAGTTCATACATATATGGGGTATTGGTTTATTTGGAATTTCTAAAAGTCAAATACATATTCAATAGTATTTTTTGAAAGACGAGATTTGCTTTAATTAAATAAAATCCCTTTAATCATGGATCATGGAGCAGCAGGGCGCTGAAACCATTGCAACCCCAAACACGCCGTCTCACTTGCAATCCTCCACCACGCTCGCATACTCCACGCGTCACCCTTGACATCATCATCCTTCGCTGTTTCACATTTACAATACAAGTCATTCATAATTATTTTGTTAAAGTAAAAAAATAGTAATTAACTGATTATATTTAAATGTGTCTCACATCTTTTCTTATTTATCGATATTTCATTGATAAATTAAATAGAAAAATGACATAAAAATGTTTTAGAAATTAAATAAAGACAGATAGGGAATCAAAACTTAAAATGAAATTTTGAAAATTTGTGGAAAAAGACAAAATAAAAGGCAAAAATCTAAAATTCCCCTTGATTAAATTCAAAATATTTGCTTTTTTGTAATTATCTTAGCTATAGGATCACTTATCTTGATACTTCTGCAAGACATCCACGCGTCAAATGTGTCAGCTAAATACAAGTCTGAACAAGGAAATCGGAAGAAAATGTAAGAATGGGTAGGAGATACAATGCAACTTCAAAATATTAAAATTTAGAACACTGATCTGATTGCCTTGATATTTATATGTTGGGCTTTGGTCCAGTATGGGCCAAACCCAAACGGGCTCAAAGCCCAAATAACAAATACCAACACAAGCTTACTTCCTCTCAAACGGAGTTACCTGTTGGACACATATTTCGGGTATCTTGCACCAAAATATTTAAGCTTTTTTAATAATCTTTGTAGGGGCCTGCGATGTGGATGTTCAAGTGTTTGATAATCCGTGGAAAGAGTAATTTTATACAAATCGAATTAAGTATGTAAGAGGAGTTCTGTCTTAACTTATATACAACGTGATTTGGAAATGGTTCCCAAACAAACAGCTTTTTTACTTCTTTCCAATTTCATGTTTGTTTTGCACCAAAAAGCATTTCATGTTTGTTACCTAAAATTAATTGATTTTTTTTCTTATATCAACCAACCAACTAGGTTGGATATACTAGAAGTTGTTAGTACCTCGTAACTTGTTAATTTAGTGTTCGAATCATCATCAATAGATATGTTTATAGTTAGTTTCTAATAATGTCTAAAAATATACCATTCTTAGAAAAATGCAATTTTCACATATGACATGGACTATGAAAAATAAACTGTGCATCATTTTGAGCTTGTATGCAGAATACAGCAGCAACAATTGAATGAAAAAGAAATATACTACAATTTCAAAAGTTTTAATTATACAAAAGCGGTATAATTAGTTTTCGAGTGCAAAATATTGACATATTGAATTTTATTTTTCCCCCGAAAAATTTACATATTGAATATTTAATTTCTGGGGTTTGGACTAACGCTGTAATTGCGCAAACGGCAGAAGGATACGGTAACTCGTTCAACAGCCCGTGAGAGGGATGAGGGAATCTGAGCATCTGACACGTGGCCAATGGCCGTGACAGCTTAGTGAATGATTAATTATTTAATCACTAATTAATGTGTAAAAATCCGGGATTATAGGATGATAAATAAAGTAGAAGTGGGGTCCTAAAATCACGGGGAACGCGAGACGTACCAATTGGATCGACCAAGAAGGGACGGTGTAGGCCGCCCCTGATCCTCGCATCTCTTCCATTGGCGCAACCCTTTTTGTATTTAAAATAAAAGGAATTTCCAATTTCACTCACATTCACCACGAAGGATCTGAATTCTGAACACCACCACCTTCCACAGAGAAAGCTAGCGGATCCACAAATCCAAAATATGTCGTGGCAAGCTTACGTAGATGAGCATCTGTTGTGCGACGTCGGCGATGGCCACACCCTCACCTCCGCTGCCATTACCGGCCACGATGGCGCTGTGTGGGCTCAGAGCGCTAATTTCCCTCAGGTCCTTCCCTGCGCCTTTATTTGATCTGGTTGTCCAATCTTATGTGTCCTTGTGTGGTTTTGGTGAATGCGCTTGCTTATGAAACTGCTCCGACTGTTCTGCTTTCTGTTCCAGTATTTAGTGTTTTATAATGTCATTCCTCAACCGAACACCCGTGCGTAATCACAAGGATTGCCGGATCTACGATCTTCATGGAAAGGGCGTTTTGTTTTCCTATGAGTTTTTTATTGACGCTTCTTGAAATGTCTCTGCTGCTTTCTATTCATTACTGACCTGATTTTGATTAGGGATTTGTGACCCGTTCAATCATATTTTCTGTACTACTCTACTGTCGTTGCTCGTTGTGATCGTTTTGCATCTACATTTTATGTGTGCTTCTGAAGTCACCTATTTTTCCGAATGTCAAGATTCATCTATTTAGGCTCTGAGAAATGCACCTCACCTTTGACTTACTTCCTATTTCTTATTCATATGCGTGTCATGCCTAGAATGTTGTGTTTACAAACTTTATCTAAATTTATTTTTCACATGCCTTATTTTGACTAATGGTGTAGGAATAGGATTGAGTTGTTTATAGCTGTGTCTTATTTCGTGACAACTGAGCTTTGAAGTTCTGATCCGTCGTAATCTTTTTTTTTTTCCAGATGAAACCTGAAGAAATCAAAGGTATCATGAAAGATTTTGACGAGCCTGGTCATCTTGCGCCTACAGGATTGCATCTTGGAGGCAACAAATACATGGTAATCCAGGGAGAGGCTGGAGCTGTCATCCGGGGGAAGAAGGTAAAATAATTTTTATCATCAAAACTGTTCTATCCCTGTGAAAAAAGCTGTTCTATCCCAACGCTACTCTAGGATTTCAAATTTCGGGATTAGATTTATGGTAATCTTTTTTACCACCTGCCGGTTCAGTACATGAACCTAGAACGTGATGAATGGTTTCGTAGCTTCAAAAGATGCTAATATCATCACCGTTGTGGTTCTTATTCTGTATGTCTTTCAAAGACAATAATCATGCGCGATTCAATATACTAAAACTCACACAAGTACCTATTGAAACATGTGGGTGGTCGCTTGACTGCATATGTTCTGTTGATGTTTGTCCTTCCATTTAGTCATATGAAAGTCAATTTCGATTTTCAGTTAAAAGAACAGGATTATTGAACAGTACATATGTTATGGGGCTTTTTGCTTCAGTAGCTACATGATCTCAGCAACTTAGCGGTGAACTTATTTACCTGTCGAGCATTTCTCCGAACTTCAAACAAATTGTTCGTCCTTCTAATTGCTTTCCTCCATTCTCTTGCAAATAAATATGAAAAGGGCAAAGATTCACTTTAATGAGGGAATATCTTATTTATCTTCTTATTTCAAAATCAGCATTGTAATTACATATAATTCTCAGTCCTGAATTATAATCTTGAAGGTCTCCAAAATTTGGAACTCTGTCACGAACATTTGATACAATCGAGAGAAATCTGGTTACTGTTGTGTAATTTTGCCTATATATTTTGTTTGGGCTCTTACTTTTTTATGGAGTTGACTTCTGTGGATTGTGCAGGGATCTGGAGGCATCACCATTAAGAAAACTGGGCAAGCTCTAATTTTTGGCATCTATGAGGAACCTGTCACTCCTGGGCAATGTAACATGGTTGTTGAGAGGCTGGGAGATTACCTGGTTGATCAGGGTCTGTAGACCGACCTGGATCTCCCGTGATTGGGATTTTGAACAGTTATTTTTTTGGTACCATAATTTTTTCTTATTTTTGAATTTTGTCATGCACCAAGATCCTCTACTTTTCGTCTCCTTAAGTCCGAAGTTGTTGCAGATAAAAACCATTTGAGAATTTAACATTTGAATATTCTGTTTTTATTCCTGGTATTTTCAACAATCCGTGTGACCACTACTGAGCACTACTCTCTTCCCTGTTCCTTCTCTATGCGTGCTTAAGTTTGATTACTCTTCATTATTCAGCATTATGCACTCAATTTAATACACATCAGCAACAAGCCTTCCTTTTGTTTTTCTCTATTTTTTCTCAAGGAACAGGATGGCAGTTTGATTTCATCGTTGTCCATAACTACTGGGCTGACCCGTAAGCTAGAAGAGGAGGAAGGGACTCGGGAGAGTCAGGTTACAGCGTTTTTAGTATTTTCTTCTCACAAATTAATGGGTAATTGATGAAGAGTAAAATTTCAGAATAAGAATATTTAACTGGAAATGTTTAATATTAAGTATGTAAAAGCCACAATGGAGTATATAAACCAAAGAATACACTCCCCAAAAAACACACCATTGCCTTCCTATTTTTATCCCACCGTTTACTTTTCTAAATGCACAAAGTTTTCTACAATATTTTCCCACGACATTTTTTGTAGGGGAAAAAATTAAGCAGAACATGCACTTCCACTCTCTCCCATTGTTTGACGCCTTTACCCCACGGCGCTGGGAATGACGAATGAGACTATCGCTGACCACTTTTCCTCGATAAAAGACAAAAGACAACGAAACACAATTCAAAACAATTGAATGCGTTCATCAATGCACCTAAAATATGGACCCCCACACATTTTCCTCTTTCTTCCAAGACAATTTGAAAAGCAAATATTCTCTTCAAGAAGATCTCTCCTTTTCAAGAGAATTTTAAAGGCTAAAAAACGAGCCCCACATTTTGCCTCATCCACTTTCTTTCCTTCTATCTCATGGTATCCAATTTGTAAAAATTTCCCCTCCTACCTAGTTTTCTCTTCCTCTTACTTTTCTCTCCATCTCATCCTATCTATACATAGGGTTAAAGTTCCACCTAGAAACAAAAAGGAGTTAAATTACATATTCTGGTAGCCATGAAGAGGCACAAAAAAAAAAAAAAGTAAAAGCCTTACATACAAAATTAAATTACCAGAGATGCTAGTCATGTTTGCTGCTTTCGCCCAATCTCTTGGCATACAAAAACTAGCAGCAAGAATGCTCTACAGCTGTTAATTTTTTCTCTCTCTTAACAGCAGAGAGAACAAGTACTAGTTTACAATTTTCTCAAGCATCCAACAGAAAAATATGTTTCCGAAATCATTACCTTCCCCCACTTGGAGGTCAAAAGCAGCACGCATCTCAACACAGTGAAATCATGCTGCCCTCTTCAACTTTTAAGCTGTTCAGGCCCCTGCACCACTCAATGCATAGAAGATAATCATTACAAGAAGAAAACTGGAAACCCCTGAGGCTATTTCTCTCTGTGCCAATGATGAAGTTGAAGACATCGCTGTTGTGTTACTCGCCATTGTTTTGTTGTTTCTGCACAAAAATATTGAAAAAGAGGACACGCATGTCAAATGTGGAGTCTTAAGATAAATTGAGCCTGGCTTGAATTGTCAACTGATTGAACTTACCCAGCCCTCATGTACATGCAGTTGTCATAGCCTGCACAATTGATGATAAATTATAAGTGCTATAGAAATATTTTGACAAGAACCATATACATCAAACATATGCGTGTCTCGTTATTTTTCTTTGAAACATTATTAACATGCTCAAATTCAGAATCACAACAAGGATGCTTCCAATGCCAGCATTCAAGCACATCCTACTACAAACGGGATTTCTTCTAGTGTTACAATTTCCAATTTGACTAGATTTCTAATAATAAGCATTTTTTAACATGCTCAGATTTGCAATGACATGGATATTGCAGGAAATGATTCCTGCATTGCGACCACAATGTCAGTCGGGTTCATACCATACATGGCATATCAGTGTATGCACGCTCAAATATCAGTTGTGGAGTTAGATATCAATTTGATTAGGCATATCAGTGTGTGCATGTGCAAATAGAGAATAAGCCCATAGGTTTCAATGAATGGTAATGATTCCAAAGCTAATAAGCATATCACAAACAGAATAAAAAGAAAAGGATTTCAAAGAAAAGACAAAAATGGCCGTGGGTTATGATGACGTACTTGGATCTTTGTCAACCTTTACACCTGTCCCACCAAAACTGCAAGCAACATCAGAAGCTCCATTCTGCTGGTAATAGATATTAAAAGCATAAGAGGCATGGGAAACTAGATTATTTGGCTCAAAACATGGCTGGCTCGGTTGGATAGCAGTACAGTCCACATTGCCAGGACCACAAGCCCAATCTATGGCATTTTGCAAGTCAATTTGTGAGGCCTTACTTGAAGCAATACACCAAGTTGTACCATTTGATCGGGTTATATTTGCATCTGTTGTCATATCAATAGCACCTTTTCCAGTGAAATCCAGGTTATACACACTTGTCTGGTCCGGATAATATAATCCCCAGTTCCTCTCAGATTCCAAGCCAGGTTTTCTGTTTTCATTGAACAACGAGAAAATGTAGACATCTAGCTCCTCTCCAGGCTTTGCAGGAGTGCCAGTGTTATTTATGACATGCCTTATCAAATTGGTATTATATGTCTGAGCATTATCAGGAGTAGCAGCAGCCTCCTTAGGAGAACCTTTGGAAGGCCAGCCTGTTTCAGTGACCATTACCTTAATTGTTCTGAAATTTAAAGCCATCAGTGCAAAATAAATGGCATCAACCTGCGCATCAAACATGTTTGTGTACAGCAAACCAGTGTTCGGATCAATTACTTCTGAGGAAGATTCAAATAATGCATAATCCAAAGATACTTTTTTTGGGGAACCTCGGTAAGCATAATAAGGATATATATCAATCATAAAAGGAGACTGGTTCTCAGCAAGAAATTCCAGCATTGGCTTCAAGAAATATGCATGGCTGCTATTGAAGGCCCCAGCAGAAGGTGGGAATGATCGGGACAAAACCCCAAGGGAATGGGTACTGGAAACTCTAATCCTTTTATGTAAGCCGACTTTCTTGAGTGCATTAAGAACATTTCTCATGGCAGGTACTACAAATGCAGAGGCATTATTGGGGGCTTCGGTGACTTCCATTCCAACAGTTATGTATGTGATCTTAGTGGCCGGGTAGTAAGGAAGGATACTGTTTTTCAGCCAAGTGTCTGCATTTGATTGGAACTGTGAGAATGCAACTAAATCTGAATTTGGGACCCCAACCATTAGTTCAACCCCAGTGTTAGCAAAGGCCTTGAGAACCTGTATATTAGAATCATAGATCCTGATATACTTAATTTTATGAAGTTGAACCAGCTGAGCCACCTTATCGGGTGTAGGGAGATCGTCAGCGTTTCTTCCATAGCAAACCCCAACAAAACTCCCAGAGCAACAATCTGCAAAACATTACACAAGATTGTAAATCATGTTAATTGACTGTATCTCTGAGATAGCTGCGTGTCTCACATATAGTGTGTTAGTGTGTGTGTGTGTGTGTGTGTGTGAGAGAGAGAGAGAGAGAGAGAGAGATTGCAATACAAGTTAGAACTCCAATCCAAATTAAAACTTTTAACCAGAAGCACCATGTGCAATTTTTCTGCATACAACCGAATCAAAATTTCCATATTTGTTAGTAGACATACAGTAGGGCTACCCAAGTACACAACTTAAAAAATGAGCTTTAGAGGTGAAACTAATCACGTTATCAGTTAAAAACTAATTTTTGCATATTCAAAGCAAATTATGTAACTGAGTGGATGCTCAGCCTAACACATGAACTATGTCATATAATAAATTGACCACCCACTTTAAGGGATTGGTGTGACTAATTTCTCTAATCTAATTCAGGTTTTAGTGTGTTGACCTATCTTTCAATAATGGCAGTATTCTGACCCCATCCTCCATACCCTTTCTCAGTTTGTTCACGAATTGCATCCCTCCCAAATACATGTAACATTAATCATATTCATAAATTCATAAGTTATGGAAGGTAAAGGTTACAAAACACATCCATGACGATATATCCTATAGTTCAAAAGCTAAATATTCCAGTTCAGTTGTTTATGTCATAAACAACCCATTGTCGTTAATTTGCACCTAGCAAAGCAGAGGAAGTCTGCACAGGAGAAAGGTGTGTACGAGTCTTCAAAATTTCAGATTTCGGAAGAAAAGAAGGGACATGATCTAAAAGCAACAGGCTTATTTAGTATGCATGACTTCAGATTTTCAGAAGCTGAGTTGAGCTTCGGCTAATAACTGTCATGGAAAAATCATAACGATATGCATATTAACTTGAGATTGTCGTAAGCTAAGTCGAGCTTCAGGAAATAAAAGAACTGTCATTGCAAAATCTGGCGGAAGCAATACAGTTCGATAAGGGGAGAGAAGCACCGACATTCTTGCTTGCAATGTTCGAAAGCTTTAACAGCAACTTTCAGAAAGCATAAATTACAGTTGCAAGGGAACTGCGATCTGATTCAGAAAAAAAAAATCGCCCCAATAGAAACCCAGAAACTTAAAAGAACTGGAACCAAAAACCCATCATCATCTGACGATACAAACACAAGCTATTGTCAAAAAAAAAAACACAAGCTAGAGACAAATAGAGGTATATGCGATTAAGAAAGAAATGAGCACTAACCCAGAAGCATTAGCAGAAGAGAGGCCACAAAAACGAGTCTGAACCCTGTTGCCATTACTTCCGTTTCTTCCTTTCCCTTCTCCTCACTAGCTCCTCTGCCAAGAAGAACTACAAGGTTGCTTCTTTCTTCTACCTATTGTACAACGCTAGAGGGCTCCAACGTTCCCAATGCTCAGAAAAGTTACGGGTACTGTCGTTTTGTCTTTTTTACTCTATGTGGATCGAGAACAGATACCCCCCTTATTAGCCTATTAATTAACCTCTTGTTCAGCTGCTGTTTGTAGTCGACCAATAGTCCAAAACCTTGCATTGAGGAACAGCGATTCAGAGTGTCAGCCTACGGCCTCGAACCTCAGTCTTTTTTTTTTTTTTTTAATGAATGTTGGTTTAGAGATGTTTCTCGATTCCGGAATTCAGCATGTCTGTCCTGTTTACCACTATTTTTATCTGCTGTAAGAAAGGGCGGGGGGAGGGCTGTGCTTAGGTAATTGTTGTTAGAATGATTGTTTGGACTTTGAAATTTTTTTTGTTAAAAATACATTATGACATGATAAATTTAAGTTTTGACAAACGTTTGATTTAAAATGTATTTCAATAAAATAAATTTTAATAAAGAATCGAAATTAAATAAGTCTGGGTCACCAATAGCATAAAGAAGATGAAAAATGGTTATTGTTGTTAACGCTAGACAAATAGAAAGGATTTGTATTGATGAAGCTTGATGGGAGCATATTAAATATGGGGGTAGATGAGAGAGAAAAATATGAGTCTTTGTCATATGTTGAATGTTTCAGAGTGTGCACAATGAAAAATAAGATGAAAATAAATAATTTATTTTCGGCCTTGGTCGTTTGTTTATCCCGTCTAATGATTCCTGAAGATTTAAGGGTAGTGGTTGCTGGATACTCAGGTCTCAACTGTCTAATCCGTTCTTAAAGGATGTGGGCAACGAATTCAAGCTCATGAACAGTCTCCAAGTGTCTTCATGGCGTCTGACCGTTGGACCTTCTTGTAGACATTTATCTTTGAGTGGGCCTAAGAACTAGGCTTTGAATTGGTCTGACCCAAGTTAGTTTTTTGGGCATACACATATCGTTAAAAAGTCAAGCAAATGAGTTTGTTTAAAAATAATAAATATATTAATTAATTAACTTCATTAACCTCCTAAAAAGTTGATTGACTTTCATATTAAAGGCTTATTTGGAAGCTATTTTGAAAATAGCTTTTACAAATTTCGAGGTAAAATCTAAATTTTGGAGAATAGCTTTTACAGATTCCGAGGCAAAACCTAGGTTTTGAAAAGTGATTGGGCTTGTTTAATTTGTCTCCTCTTCCTGAAACCTGTGTTTGACTTCAAAACCTAAGTTTTACCCCAAAACTTAGATTTTGTCCAAGCATAAAAATTTTTCAGAAAAGCTATTTTAATTACAAGACCCCGATTTAAAACCTAGGTTTTCTCTTTCCTATTTTTTTATTCTTTCTCTTTCTTCTTTCCCACTTCTTTCCTTCTTTCTCTTTCATCTTTCCTGCTTTTTCTTTCTTTCTCTTTCCTCTCTCATACTTTTTCTTTCTTCTTTTTCCTATTTCCTTCTTTTCATTCTTTTTCTTTTCTTTTTACTACCACCTTTTGCCTTGGAATCCGTAAAAGATAATAACTTTCCAAACATAAATCACTTTTCAAAACCTAGGTTTTGCCTCTGAATCTTTAAAAGCTATTTTCAAAATAGCTTCCAAACAAACCCTTATGTTTGGGAAGTTATTATGTGTGTTTGGGAACTCTGTTGAGAGAAATGAATTTACGGATTTCTAGATAGTTTTACGGATTTCTGGATGATTTTTATGGATTTCGAGATTGTTTTTACGGATTTTAAGATGGTTTTATCTCAGCTTGCATGTTCTGTTTTGGGAACGGAGTTCTCAAACAAGCATATTAGCTTTTACGGATTTTGAGGCAAAAAAGTTAGTAGGAAAGAGAAATAATGAAAAGTAGGAAAGAGGAAAGAGAATAAAGAAAAAGTAGGAAAGAGAAAGAATGAAAAAAGTATGAAAGAGAAAACATAAGTTTCAAACCGAGGTTTCGTAGCTAAAATAACTTTTCTAAAAATTTCCTGTGTTTGGACAAAACGTAGGTTTTAAAATCAAACCTAGATTTTAGGAAAAGAAGGCAAATAAACCCTAAAGATCAGATGCAATATTGTAGATCATTTAAGAGGAATAATATTATTAACATTTTGTGCATGATGAGCCTTGTTATACGGTAAAACATGCAAAAACATGATTTTTTTTCTGTTTGAAAGATATTTCAAAATGCATTCCCTTCCAACGTCATCTTTTTCTCCTTCCACCAAAAGCTCCTTTTTGTGTGAAATGCATTCACCAAAAACCATTCTCAAACGCACTCTTTGCAGCCAGATGCATTTTAGAGGTTAGAATGCATTTCATGGACCCAAAGTGCTCGTTTGGGAACTCCGTTGAGAAAATGGATTTTGCAGATTTCGAGGCATTTTGAGAATTTCGATATGGTTTTACGGATTTTAAGATGATTTTTATGGATTTCAATATGGTTTTTACAGATTTCGAGATGGTTTTATCTCGGCTTACGTGCACCGTTTGAGAAAATGGCTTCCCAAACAGGCACTAATCATTTCCAAACACCCTGTACAAGTGGGGGAGGTTAAAGTAGCCCCTAACTTGCGAAAAAGTTAGATGATAATAATTATGGTGCATGTTTGGGAAAACTTATTTCCAGTGGTGCACGTAAACAAAACAAAAAACATGTTGAAATATGTAAAATTATCTCGGAATTCGTAAACTCTTTTCTCATAACGGATTATCAAACACACATGATCAGATATTGAGAATTTTGCATAAAATTAATTAATTATTTAATCAATTAAACTGTTGGATTTACTAAATGTGGGGTTTAGCAGACGGAGGTCGAAAGTTTGCATCAGCAATGTCCCTAGGATGATTCATTAGTGATGTATTAACTGAACCAGGATATGGAAGCTGAGAGAACTGAGAAGCCATCAAAACGGTTGTGGATGCTAATGATGATAGCGAAGTCAAAAGCTTTCTTGTTCCCAGATATTTATATGTCTATTTAGAAAACGTTGGAATAATGCATTTTATCCAAAATTTATTTATATCTGGATAAAACTTTAAATATAAAGTGTATTTATTCTACTAAGAATTAGTTTTTTTCTCGTAATTTGAAAGAAGGAGTTACCAAACGTTAAAGTTTGCAAATTAACGGACTTTTGAATCTAAAATGCATTTTAGACCCCAAAAGTTGTTACCAAACACACATATAGGGCTTGTTTGGATAGCTCATTGAGAAAACGGATACATATTTTGAGGTAAAAATGTGAGAGGAATTTTTTCTCGGTAAACGTAGAAATGGATTTTGGTTGCCTAAACGGACTAACCAAACAAGCCTATAGTGTGGACCTCCAGCTATATCAACCACAATTAAAATTTAAAAAAAACTGATAGAAAAAATCAAATGACTCAAGTACTGGAGGATAGGGTTGAATTCAAAATTTATAATTTTTGTTGTATAAATTACAATTTTTTTTATTATTCTGCAACTTTTCTTTTATACTCCGCAAGTCAAGTCATTTTTTGTGAGTCCTTGAGTGTTGAGTCATTCAATTCTTTTTGACCAATTTTTCCTGAATTTGATTTTGGGAGTGAACTAAAAATTTCAAGTCCGAATCTGATTTTTGTATTCTGATATTACAGTTTAAAAATATAAATATGCAAGGATGTTTTACTATGATTTACATGAATGTGTTTGTTTATAGGAAACCCAAGCAAGTACTTTCACATTTGGATTCTTAGTAGGAGAGAAATTATGAGAAAATGAATGTACTATTTTGACTTTTAGTGATTACGGATACATTCATTTCCAAACTTACATTTGAGAAAGCGATAAAAAAATATTTTTACGTAAGTGAATATAAGTATATGAGAAAAGTTCTATCTCAATTTGTAATTGTCTAACTTTCCTGTCCTCTTCTTTTGTCTCCTTTAAGACAACATATTCTGCCCATATTTATTTTCCTTTTCCAGCTATCATTCTCCCTTTCAGCTTGGAAAACCTCTTTTGCCCTTTATATGCATGTGGCTGCACAAGGTTTTATTGTTAGCTAATTGAATTTAAATGATTTGTCAAATGCTCAAAATAAATTTAAAAGCATTTTTATTCAAGTTTAAGTAAAATATATCTCATATAATTTCATTGAATTACGTAAAATTATTTAAAAAGAATAATCCAAAAAAGATAGATAATCCAATCACTTAAAAATAATGTGGTAAATATGTGATTTCAATTTATAAATCACAAGATTATTCAAAAAAATTACTCAGATCGTATTTTTAACTACTAAAAATTTTTCAATCTTGCTCTTATTAAATATCTTAATGACGGACTTCAACCGCCAAACTGGAAATGCGAACTCACTATTGAGAATATCCTTGTTTCAAAATTTTTTAGCAGGAATCATCTATTTTAATGGATTTTAAGAAAGCAAATTTAGTTGGCTATTGGATAGCCAAAGATTCACAAATCCATAAGGAAGTGTATGCTCAGAGAAGGGCTTGGGCCAAACCAAATTTAAGCCCAATCCTTAGGTCATATTAAGACAAGACCAGCCAACAGTCTAACGGGTAGAGACGAAGAAACACATGTAACCTTCCAAGAAGCTAAACCCTTCTACCTCTTCTTTGAAATCTCGGTATAAAGAATTAGATTGCAAAATCCCACGACCGCTACCCCAAGATCTTCAGGGGTTGTTAGATAAGGCAAATGGGCGATGAAAGTCGTAGACCATCTAGTTATTTTTGGTCTGTTTTCCATTATACGCATTCACAACACATTTTGAGCACTTAGGACTCTCCCTCTCTTACTCTACTGCTATACTATTATCAAGAAACTAGTCACTGTTGTATTTTTGATAGTTTTATCAATAAAATCTCATTCATCTATTATGCGCTAAGCAGTGTAGTTTATATATATTTTTCTCACACTGTTAGTAGCCCAATCCATTTTTATCAATTCGATACTCTACTGAAATTTGCATGAAAATGAGTTTAGTTAATTATTATTATTTAACATTTTGTTTTGTTTCTTTGATAATGTGGCATGGAACATAGTGGCAACAAAATCCTATATGATAGAGCGAGGTTAGCATCTCCACTCAACAAACAACTAACTTTTACGATCCTTTAGGGGAAGGGGACATTGGCTCGTTTTAGTATTTTCAAGGTGATATTAATCAAAAAATACTTTCCGGTACCCAATGATGCTCCAAGAAAACCTTTGGGACCAAAAAGACCCTTAACCCTATATTTTGCATTTTTGATAGAAATAATATTTAGTGATAAGGGATTGCTAACTTTGATATTAATGTAGGGTAGATTCATATTGTTATGTCAACATGTTATAGAAGTTGTAAATAATGTTGGATAAGTATATAATTATTTTGTCATTGATTAAAGATATTAAATTGATATTTAATATCTAGATGATATGATGAAAAATTGAGAATTCAAACAATTTTTTATTTGTTATTTTTCATCGGCCTCCTCATGAGTTGATTTCAAATCGAACCAATGACATTTCTTCTACTATCCCGATAGATTTAAAGACTGAATTGGGTTTATGAACTACTTCATACAACTTTTTATTATTTTTTAATCATAAAACCGCATCCACAAAAAGTTTGTAAAAGACAAGCCCACATATTTTTACCCCTCAAACCATTAGTGCATGCCCATTTAAATAAAAAATTAAAAAGATCAATGTCTATTTTTTAAAGAATAAGATAATAAAGTAATGGGAATATTAGGTAGGAAACCATAAGATACTTGAATTCAAGGTTCAAAAAATCGATCAAACATTGAATTGGGTAAAATAGTATATCAAAGGTTGGTGAGTCAGATTAAGATCAATCCGGAGTCAGATCGACTATATTAAAATAATACAATATAAGCTACGTTTGGAAACATGTTGGGGAGCCCATTTTGGCTCCCCAAACCCATTCTCACGCAAGCCGAGACAAAATTCCTCTCACATAAAGTACCTCAGAATCTGTGTCCGTTTTCCCAACGGGTTTCCAAACCAAGCCATAGTATGTTATATTATATTTTATAAAAAATAATAGATAAAATCTAGAATATTATTTTATTTTACTCATATTTTAAATTCTTAAAGTTTATTTTACTACATTTTTTAAATTAATGAACTACATATTTTCACTCTGGTTCTGTTATTTGCGTTTCAAACTTTTAAGTTTTATTTTAAAAAACCGCTTACCCCATTGATTTTACCGAGTTGGACAGGTTAACCCAATGCTCAATTTAAATGATAGATTGGACCGTTCGATCTTTTTTTTAACTCTGCTTGAATCAACTAGCTATGTGTTGTTTCCATTCAAGTAGTGGTCTCGTGTGATAATAAGTGAGTAGCATAAATTTATAGTGGATTGCATAAATTCTTTCCTTGAATTTGAAACCTGATAGCAATTCTCCTTATTATACATTAAAAAATATGAGATAATAAAAATATCTTTTAAATGGAAATAGAAGAAGTAGAAATTTGGGAACAAAACCTCTACTATTAAGAGGATAGGGTAATTTACATTTTTAGAACGCATATCCAACCTTTTGTTTTAAAATTATTATGAATTATTCAAACACTTCTTAGAGCGCCGCCTCCATTGTTTTAAAACATCCAAAGTACGTTCAAGCAGGTTTTCATGTGGCAAGACCACTTCTTAGAGCGCGGCCTCCATTGTTTGAATTCTTGTGTTCCTTTTTGGTAAAGTCCAGCGGTGTGTGATCTTTAGCTTGCTTGCTTTAAGGCCTGTCGTTCGCATAGCCAGTGTTTTCTTTTCCCGACTGACAAAATCCACCATCTTGAACCCTAAACCCCAGAGATCCCTGATCCGTAACTGTACTACCAAGAAAGATGAAGACCAACACGCCATTGAAGCAACTCAAGATCGCTGTTCCTGCTCAAGAAACCCCCATCTCCTCATTCCTGTAACTTTACTGTCACATCCCCCTCTCCCCCCTTTTTCTCTTTCACGATTCCATTTCATATTCTCTTTTTTGTTTAAATACCAGATACTTTCATGAATGATTCTGGTTTTCTTTCAATTATATATATCTTCGACTGATCCTCCCTATCCCTGCTCTATTTTATTACGGGCAACTTGCGAATTCTGTCAACTTTACAATAGCCAGCTCTGAAAATGTACTGAGTTGATGTGTCCATTAAAGGATCTAAAAGCATTTAATATACAAAGGCTAAGATTTAATTCTTGTCATTCTTTGGTGCCCAACCTTCGTTGCATTCCCTTTTCCAGTTTTAGTCTCATTTCTGGAATATGGATTAATGGCGATCAAATGCCTGAACTTAAGCACTATGTTTCCTCAGAACGTGAAGAGTTTGGAACTCATTTCTTCTTTCGGCAATGTCGATATTTTTTTAAAAAAAATTGTGGAGTTAATCAAATTATGCGACTTTACCAGGACTGCAAGTGGCACATTTCATGACGGAGATTTGCTCTTAAACCAGAAAGGATTGCGCCTCATCTCAGAAGAAAGAGAATCGCGGGTAAGGCGCCCCTGATTGATGGTTATATTATATAATGCATTTTACTCAATTATGTTGGTGGAAAATTATAATGTTCCGCGTAAATTAGAATTTTGTGAATACCGAAGAATAGAAATAAGCGAAGCCAGGCCATGCCTCATGGAATAGCAGAATAGCAACCCCAACCCCCCTTCTCACCATCAGAATAGGTGGGTTTGGAAATTGTTTCCTACCAAATAGTTCATGTATACAAAGCAGACTGTGGAGCTCATAGTTTGGAGGCAGAGTTCACACTATGAAGAACCTCTATTAGAGATAAGGTTTGTTTACTTAGCAGAAAAGGTAGGATTAGCTTGGCAGAGTATAGGAGAGACACGAGAAAATGGAGGGAAGCCTTCTAAGTGTGAGAAAGAGTGTGTAAACGCTATAGTGTTGTGTTTGGTAAGTACAGCTAGAAAATTTGTTTGGTACTCTGGTATCATTTCCGGTTATCCATACTTAATTAGCGATGTAATCACTACAAGTATAATATTTGAATGCAAGGATTTTCATTTTAAATTACCGTAACTATTGTACTTCGTGTGAGAGTGTGTTAGTTGATCATGTAATAATCCTTGTTTTATTATTCTGTTTTCCTAGTTGCTCAACGTTTGATGGCTTTACAGTTTATTTTGTATGTATTCATTATGAGCAACAGTGAAGGGTTGATTTGAAAAACTAACACATTTTTCTTTATGTTGTAATTTATATGCGAATGGGCTCCATTTTCCATTTTCCCCCAACAAGTTATGCCTCATTCATTGCAAAGACAAATTCATACAATCTGAGTTGATTAAAAGATGGCCTATCTGAAGAACATTTTAAATTAATGCCACCAGACCATCATTTTTCACAAGCTATTTTTCTGATGATAAATTGAATTGCTTTGATGCTTTTGTAGAATGTAGAATAGGAAATCTTATGGTTCTTTCTACTTGATTCACTTCTTTTTTTTTTTGGGTGGAATTGACCACCGTAATTCTCCATACCTAATTTATGAATTTATTACGTTTCCATTACATGCTTAAGCATCTTATCTTCTTACTTACAACCTCCTTTTGTATCCCCCTATGTGCCTTTTTGAACAGTCTTCTGATGGTAAGGAACTTGATTCTGACTTCACACTGGAAGACCTTGAGACCGTCAAAGTGATTGGAAAGGGCAGTGGTGGTGTAGTACAACTTGTTCGCCATAAATGGGTTGGAAAATTATTTGCCTTGAAGGTTTGTTATTCTTAAGAAGCACAATTTTCTATATCATGAACTTAACAGAATGGTAGCATGCATTAAAAACTGAATGGCAATGGTGTTTTTTCTGTTTTTTCACCACTGAGTAGTAATTAGTAAATGTCTTAGGATATGTGGACACGGAGGAAGCACAGTTTTCAACTGGTATTCAGTAGGTCTCGAAATGATACAAGTGCTTTAGCTTTCAGTAGTTTAGTAAACTGGCAAAGCCGGATTCTTGTAACTTTGCTGGGCACTACATTTTGAAATCAACCAAAATAATTTGAAAATCACTTTCAACCCAGCAATTCAAATTTTCCTATGATTGAAAAACTTCTTAATTTCAGGTTATTCAGATGAACATACAAGAGGAGATTCGAAAACAGATTGTACAGGAGCTGAAAATTAACCAAGCATCACAGTGTCCACATGTTGTAGTTTGTTACCACTCTTTCTACCATAACGGAGCCATATCTCTTGTGTTAGAATACATGGATCGTGGTTCTCTAGTGGATGTGATCAGACAAGTCAAAACAATTTTGGAACCATATCTTGCAGTTGTTTGTAAGCAGGTAAATCGGGTGGCTGTTATATTTGTTGCTGAACTGGGCAGAATAGGCCTGTCTATTCTTTCTCTTTGTTGATTAATCATTCATGTCCCAGGTCTTGCAAGGTCTTGTTTATTTGCACCATGAAAGACATGTAATTCATAGGGATATCAAACCGTCCAATCTGTTGGTAAATCACAAAGGGGAGGTGAAGATTACTGATTTTGGTGTTAGCGCTATGCTGGCAAGCTCAATGGGCAAAAGAGATACATTTGTTGGAACATACAACTATATGTCGGTACGTGATGTTTCTTTCATAATTCTTCTTCCATAATCAGAAGAGATTGGGTTGTCAGCTTCCAGCACCTGCTAGATGCACACTGTTATGATAATTAATGTATTGATTAACTCTCGCAGCCAGAAAGAATCAGTGGGAGTACTTATGATTATAGCAGCGACATATGGAGTTTGGGCATGGTGGTACTTGAGTGTGCCATAGGGCGTTTTCCTTACATACAATCTGAAGATCACCAAAGCGGGCCTAGCTTTTATGAGCTTTTGGAAGCAATCGTGAAAAGCCCACCGCCTTCTGCACCTTCAGATCAGTTCTCTCCGGAGTTCTGTTCATTTGTGTCATCCTGGTAATTGGTTCCTTGTTCTATTCCAGTACCAAGTATACTTAATACGACACTTTCTTAGATGCTTCAAATGTTCGACTCCAGTATAGAAATTGGTCGATAATGTTTTAGTTGATATTCTTGTTGTGGTCGCAGCATACAAAAGGATCCACGTGATCGAATGACATCCTTGGAGCTTCTGGTTAGTAAATTGGTGCATCTCTCTTTTCCTTATATTTTTGTCTTTAAAGTATTAACTCTTATTAAAACCTTGAACGCTGATTTCTTGTATCCTATTGCCCTTCCAGAGTCATCCGTTCATTAAAAAGTTTGAAGGCAAGGATTTAGATCTTGGGATTCTGGTAGGAAGCTTGGAACCGCCTGTAAATTTTCCTAGATAACATGTCCTATAAAATCATATGTAAAAGTTAATGTGACAGCCATGAGTCTATATATGCGACAGATCAGTGAACTTCTATTTTCACCGATGTAATGCTGCAAATTATAGTACCAGCATCAGCCTTAGCTTGTTAATCCCATTCACAGTCCCCCTGCACCCAAGTTATAACAGGTGTTTGCAGTGAACTAAACCAGTTTATTTCAATTGCCCCCCCCCAATCTTATCAGAATCTCTGTTTTAAGCAAGTGGTGGATACAACTTGGTTGCTCTGTTTGATCTGATTTAACCAAAATTAACTAGAGGGGTGCTCTCATGACCCCCCAAACTTCAGGAGATGATGAGGCTGACATCAATAAATGATGTGTATGTCAGGAGATCATGGATTTTCTTAAAAAAAAAATTGGCTAAGCTCATGCATGATCCTTCCAGAGTCAATCTTGCTTAAGGCGGTCACTAAATATATATGAACACCTCTTTGAATAGAATTTAAATATTAGTTCGTCGGACCTTATATTAGACCCGTCCCGGTTGGTTTTTTACAGGAATAGCTATCAGTGTGTTTCAGGCTTTGGAGGGAACCACAACATATGGGGTCAAGGTGGTGGACAGGCCATCAGTGTCCCATCCAAATTGATGGGTGCGTCGACAGGTGAAGGTTGAAACCATTGAATTGTGCTGGCTTCTTAATCCAACTGGTAGGCACCGATACGAAAGTTAAGCCAATCACCACACTCATGTATGTATGTATGTATGTATGTATGTATGTATGTATGTATGTATGTATGTATGTATGTATGTATGTATGTATGTATGTATGTATGTAATCTAAAAGGTGATGCATAGCCATGGCCTAGTATAGATCGTAGAACAAATGCTAGTGGTGGCGATTTGATTGCCCATCCATGCTGCAATATAGCAAATTAGCAATCCCATCATGAGTGGCGCCCGCCAAGTCAACCTTCTTATCTTCGTATCCTCATCCATTCCTTCTCGTATCAATCCAGCTCATTCCAAACTACACTTTTTGCTGACGTGGCTTTTTTAATAGTTATCTTCTTTTCCAGACCCCTTTACCCAGTGAGAAGTGATCCATATTTTTTTCAATAAAAATATTTTAAGTATTCTTTATTGTTGATCTCATAAACATTCCTAATTATTTCTCTTTTTCTATAACCTATTATAATATATATTTATTATGGAAAAAGAAAAAAATTAAGAGAAATTTATGGCATATGAGATCCACAATAAAAATTTTCATTAGACAGACATGGATGACATGGTACCCTAAGAGTGTATCATTATTTATCTTATCTAGTATTATTTTAAATAGATATCATAATATCCTTGGGTGTAAATTATGGCATTCTGCAAAATTCAATGTATTCTATCGTAATAAAAGGTTTAGGAGTAACTCATTAAGATCAATGCATGCCTTCAAGTCAAGGAAATGCCTACAAAAGTACTTATAGGTCGCCCGTCAATAAGGTCTAAATCATGTGACAATATGATGTGAATTTATAACCTTATGTATTGTAAGTTAACTCCTTAGCAACTTGATTAATTTTTGTTGTCTATATAATAGGTGTATTTTCTATTCATCCATATATATATATATATATTAAAAAATGGTTAAACTAACTTTTGACTCTCGTAGTTTCCATTAACTTGGGTTTTGATCCTTATAATTTTAAAGTTGTTTTTTATCCCTAAAATTTAGTGCATTTAGATTATTAGTCCTTATAGTTTTAAAAGGATCTAAATCAAAAGTTAACACTATTAAAATTGTTGATTTGTTGCTGATGTTGTTATTTTTGCTAAAGTGGCCTATTTATTGGATATATCAATGTTTATATAAACTGGTTAAACATACTTTAGTTTTTTATAGTTTACCCTAATTATGTTTAGTCACTGAAATTTAAAATTGGTAATTTTAATTTCTCAGGTTTACTCAATCTAAAATTATTGGTCCCTATAATTTTAAAAGAATCTAATATTAACATCGATGATTTTGCTCACGTGTCACTGATATTTGAACAAATTTTCGTAAACAAGAATTAAAGAAAAATCTAGGTCACCAATAGGAAAATAAGCGAGAATATTAGAGAATTTAGTGTAAGACGAATAATAAAAATTGTATTGATGAAGCCGCTTTGCTATAAAGATATTCAAGTAAAAGCCGAGTCAGCATACCCACATGCGCATATGTATTTGTAGAAAGTCCAACTGTAAGATGTTAGAATAGACACGTGGAAGCTTCTTAGCAAACCGGATTTGCCTCCCACATACTTACTCGAATTTTCTTGTACCCTAGCGAGTTCATCAATATAATTTCCATTATTTGCCTTACACTAAATTATCACTTATTCTTCAGCTATTGGTAACCTAGATTTTTCCTTTAGTTCTTGTTCACAATATTTACTCAAACACATAAGGAAAATTAGTAATGTTAACATCAGGTTTAAATCTTTTTAAAATTACAGGGATTAACAATTTTAGACAGCGTAAATTTAAGGATCAAAACAACTACTTTTAAATTTCAGGGATCAATTACTTAAATCTGGGTAAATTATAGGAACCAAAAGTAGGTTTAACCAGTCCATGTAAGTATTGACCATATATAGTAATCAAGCCACTTTAACAAAATAATTGCGTCAGCGACATATTAACAATTTTAACAGTGTTAACTTCTAACTTAGGTCATTTTGAAAATATGAGGACTAATGATTCAAACACACTAAACTCTAGGGACGAAAATATAATTTTAATACTACATGGATTAATACCCAAATTGAAGGAAATTTTGAGGATCAAAGGTTAATTTAACCCTAAAAGAAGAGGACCATTTTAAATATGTTTATGCTAATCATTCACGTTTGGTTAATGTTTGTTGATAGGAGGCATTCACCCATTGGAAATTGCTCAAGTAGTCTAATTTTAAGGAAAATGTTGTTGGTACAGCAAGTGGGCAGAGTCGTATCTTGAGTGAACTCTTTGTTAAAAGAAATTTTTTAAGAGAACGGAAATTTATGGGCTAAATAAACAGGCCACATATTATTAGAAGCTAGATGAAACAAAAAAGGAAGGGAAAAACCTGAGAAGTGGTCAACTTAACTGAGATTTTTTGTGGGGCTACAAAATTTATATTTTACAAAAAGAAAACAAAGTTGATGGGTTATTTTTCCTCTAGAGCACCCGTATTCTCCGTTTAAACAAAAATTATAGTTGAAACACGGTTGAACATTAAATATAAATATTTTTTTTTAGATATGAGAGGGAATTCGAACTTCAATTTATCATTATGCATGGAATTTGACCTTTTAAAGGACTCAACAGTTCCTTGTATCGTCCTTTTTTGATGAGCTAGGGATGGATCAGAGGATTTGGTGATTACTCTTCTGATAAAGAGGGAGAGAGAGATAGAGAAAACCACGCCTATTTACCCAGACAGAAAAGATTCTGCTGATACGCTTTTTATCTAGAATAGATCGGCCCACCCTATTTATTCCTTCAAATTTCGCGCGACAACAATTTAAAAAAAAAAAGATGCATAAAAAGAATTATTATCCTCTATTCTAGAATAGTCTGTCATGGCTTTGTGAAGCAAAGTTGGCTACATGGGGACCCAAGTTTTACACACCAAATAAGTAATGAATTATTAAAAGAATAGAGTTAGGACAGTGACTAGGATATGGATGCGTTCAAAATTTAGATCTTATCCTCTATTCTACTAGTTTAAAATTGGCCCCCGTTATACACCAGATAACGTGTCTTCATATCAAGACATATCCGTATATATACAATACAATTATGAATTATCTATATTATCTATATATGCAAATGTCATGGAAAATAATAAATTGATCAGGCTTATCCAATTCCTCGTTAACAATCTATATATGAGCCCCATTCATTATTTTATCTGCAAAACGCATCTGCTCCTCTTACACTTGATATTTCATGTGGTTCCATCTTTAGAAAAGCAGGGAGTCAAAGCTAAGATCTTTATCTTCTCTTCCCCCTCCCCCTTGTCTCTGTTCTTCTTCCTGACCAATATGGATCGGAAGGCAAATCAAATGTTCCTAGAAACGAACGTCAACTGCAACTGGGTTGTTAAGAAGGTTGATGATGACGATGATGTTTGTGAATCAACATCCATTGGATCCGTCTCAGAGGACTCAACAGGTTCGGTGTGTTCATCTTCTGCATCAGAATTCACAGAGGAGGCTTCATCTTCCTCTTCTTCTTCATCACATTCAAATGGGCCTTTATATGGAATATCAGAGCTCATGACTCATCTGCCACTAAAGTATGCGAAATTGATCCAATTTATAATTTTCTGAAACTGCTTAAGTTTGAGTAAGCTGACAAGTACTTGATCTTAATTATTTGCAGGAGAGGGCTGTCTATGTTTTATCAAGGGAAGGCTCAATCTTTTACGTCCTTGGATAGGGTACAGAGCTTAGAAGATCTTCCTAAGAAGTGTACACCTTATAGGAAGAGAATGAAGTCATGTAAAAGCTTTGGAGCTGCTTTGGATAGCCACAACAACACATCATCGTACTCTCCAAAGGCTACAATATCAAAGAGAAGAGGCAGTTTCCAGGGAATGCATAGGCCTTCCATTGCTGCACGAAGAAGCTCACAAGATTCCAACAACCAGTTAGAGATTTGCTTGTACTATAATACAAGAAGAGCCTGAAATTTTCTATGACCAATGAAAAGGTTGAGCTGTCCTTTTTTCTTCCCCGTCTCTTGACAAATCCTTTTGTCATGATATCTTTATTTTATCCTTCTGGTTAAAAGGGAAGATATTAGTCTCTAGGTTCTGCGGGTGGGTGCCTTGTGTTTCTAACAAAAGAAAAGAGAATTTTTTTTTTTATTATCACAGCTTCATCTCTGGCCAAGTCCACATTCTTTCATCTCATTTCAAGCAATATTTTTAAATGGGTAAATAGGATGTCCAATTCATGTGAGGTAGCCAGGTCATCGAAGCCCCTAAACTCATTAGATCTTAATCTTGTCGGTCTAGATCTCACTTTTTTAAACGAACAATATTTTTCTTAAAAATCATTATTTAAAATTTGATAGTTAAATGATTAATTTTATTTTAGATTTTATATCTATTAAAATAAATTTTGATAAAATAAAAAATTGTATATGAAGCGTTCAAATCTAAATGATTTAGATCTAATAGATTGAAGGAGTTCATCACTTTATTGAACACCATAAACAATAATATCATAAATAAGTTTATACTATTGGATGTAACTAAAGGAGTAAAATCTGTAATGATTTTGACATTGTTGACTGCACTCATGGGCCCTCAATTTGGATTCCAAACACAACAATGGTTATGTAAGTCTTCCTAGTGTGATTATTGAAATAAAACCCCTATTGCATAACTTACATACTATAAAGCGAAAATGTCTGTATGAGCAGCCTTTCTTCTTCAACCCTTCCTCATGAAATATAATTTAAACATATGCACTGAAACTACGTAATCGTAAAGCTGGTGCTCAATTATTATTTGAATAAATGTGTTTGTCGTTGTCTGGTTTCTATAATTAGTTATCCTCACGTAGCTGGATTCTTTACGTGTTTTGTTTACTTTCATTCAAGAGTATTTATTCCACAATCTTCTCATCTTTTATTTAGATGAAAGCTGTCAAACTCTTTATATCAAAAATATGCTTCGAGGTTATCCACTCCACCAAAGTAGCTGCTTTTCAAACAACTGCTTTTGTGTCTAATAGCTCATCACTTCATCAATAGCACGAGTCGTTTAACTTAATTGGTATATTCATCGTTATTGGTCAAACTAATTTGTCTAAATTATAAATTGATATAAGTTATATACATAAATATTTTAAAATATATATTATAATTAAGTAATTTATTCAGTTTTTTCAATTTCATTATAAAAGTCAACTAACTGTTATGTTGAGTACTTGAAAATAGTATACTGGTCTTGTTTCTTGGAGTGTTTGGAAAAGGCAAACGCACGTTCAACAGTGTTTTTTCACAAAGTGAGATAATCTCATTGACATATTTGCCTAGACTTGCCTAAAAGTACTTCCTTACTGCGTTTACAAAACGGGAACACTAAGTAACTTAGTTGGACACATAGGCGGACCTAGGAGCATTCCAGTGGGTTCAACCGCACCTCATAACTCCCAGAAAATTAGGTATTTATTAGTACTATGTGATTTATTTTGCACCCACTCATTTGCTAATTTTGAACCTACTAAATTTTTGCTCAAATTCTTTTTAAAATATATTAAGAATAAGTCACATTTATCTTCTCAAAAAATAGTTTGCATCCTCTGAATCAGGGTCTTGAGTCTGCTGGTTGGCCATATCCCAAACTCTATATATTCCTATTGTATTTTTTTGTATTACTAGATGTGAAAATTCTTCCTTTATTAATGAAAGCAACAATTCAGAAAACAAGAAAAAAATTCTCTCACGGAATAAAAGGGGAAAAAGATGTATTATGCCCTAAACCCGATCTCTCTCGCCACTTAGAAAAAACCTCTTTTCCCAATTTGTCTGTCTGAGAAGACTAGGGATGTAGGACTACCCTTCCTTCACGTAGTCTGCATCATTGATTTTTAGGGAATTACAATGAGCCGCCGAGTAAAGAATATATTTGTCTAAAACTTTCAGCACAAAAAATGATAACAATTCTATAATTCTTATTTTATATTGGAACTTGTTTATTGTTAAATCTCTTATTAGAAACCTGTAATTCCTATTGATATTTTTATTTTGACTTAAATATAGTGATTCTTCCGGAACGTGAGTAAATGATTAACGATTAATTTACAAGTTTGCGTAATCATGTTTCAAAAATATCATTCAGCTCAGTAAGCTCACTAAAATTACCAAAAAAAAAAAATTAAACCTTTTTAGGACATGTTTCTTTCTTCCAGTGAAGCTAATTTTTCTGGAATGGTACGTATTCATTCCAATAATCAACCATTTTAGCACTAATATAACACTGTCATCTGTGCTTAATTGGAAAAGCTTATTATTTACTTTCCAAAAGCACGTTCAATAGTGTTTTTTCGTAAAATGAGATAATGTGACCGTTTGACAACACTTAACTTATACCAAAAAGCACATTCAACAGTATTTTTCGCAAAATGAGATAATCTCCTCCACATAGCCTCGACTTGTATAAAAGTGTTTCCCTACCGTGTTACCAAACGGACACATTCTCCTCTACATATGTACATCGACTTACGTAAAAGTACTTTTCCAGACGGACACAGTTTTGTTGGTAAAATCTTGTCTTAAAACGCTAACCTCAATCAGTTGCTGTGACAAGCTTCAGAGGCCCAAGTCCAATGTTGATTCAAAGCAACCTGACCTATTTTATGGGCTCTTCTTGGGCGTAAAGGGGTGGTGGTGGTTCTTTTCCATAGTCCAAGAAGTCATACAGCCCCTATTTAAAAAAAAAAAGAAGAAGTAATAAATATAGGATATATTTATTTAATTTAATTAGATTGAATACATTAATTAAGTTATTTGATATGATGTATTTTTTAAAATACCTTAATTGACAACCTTAGTCACCAATAAGCTTTAAAGGGGCAACATTGGCTCATCGCCTTCTTAGGCCACACTTCTGAATGATGTCATGATCTGAGCATGCTTTGAAGAAGTTAGACTCTGCATTTGATCTTCCCTTTTGGTAATTTCCTTGAAATAGTTTATTATAGCGTGAAACCTGTATATCCCAGCACAGATAACCAAAGAGAACTTCCCATGGAAGTTTTCCAACTTTTGGGCGTTCCATTATTTTCTGTCAGATTCCGTCTGAACCAATCAGTTACTTGTAGAGGAAAAAAATTCCTCATTTATTACGATTACCATCGATTCCCAACATTCTTTGGCATTGGGACAGTCACGGAGGAGGTGCATCAAGTCTTCCTCTACTCACAACTACAAGCGTAGTCAGCTACTGTATCCAATAAGCCTCCTCCGAACGAATATACTTAACCGCTCGTTTGAAAGCTAATCTCGTAGCTTCAGTTTGATTATAAAATCTAGATTTTATCTAAATACAAAAATTTTTTAGAAAAACTATTTTGGTTACAAAACCTCAGTTTAAAATCTAGGTTTTCTCTTTTATACTTTTTCCTTCTTTCTCTTTCCTACTTTTTCTTTATTCTTTTTCATCTTTCCTACTTTTCATTCTTTTCTTTCCTCTTTCTTGCCTACTTTTTGCCTCGGAATCCTAAAAGCTAATAACTTCCCCAACATAAATCACTTTTCAAAACCTAGGTTTTGCTTCGGAATCTGTAAAAGCTACTTTCCAAAATCTATTCTCCAAAACCTAGGTTTTACCTCGAAATCTGTAAAAGTTATTTTCAAAATAGTTTCCAAACACGTCTTAAATGTATTTATCACACATGATTTTTTTTATTGTTTAATTTATGTATACATACTTCAGCACCTGTTAGCATGCTTTTGATATTGAATTGCATAGTAAAAGATAGCGCGTGTCCCAGTTTTTTGTTGGGGAAAACAAATTATAAAATTTACTTTCAATCCGGCCCATGGAAAGATATAGTGTCTTTTTTGGAAAATCTGTTGGGAGAAATAAGTTCCGTTGGAAGAACGGAGTTTACGGATTTCTAAATGGTTTTGCGAATTTTCAGATGGTTTTTATGATTTTCGAAATGGTTTTTACGGATTTTGAGATGGTTTTGTCTCGACTTGTGTACTCCATTGGGAAACAGAGTTTCCAAAACAGGCACATAGCGTATGGGCTAGATTTCTTCCCCTCACGGCTCATTATCGTACATTTTGCTTGACATGCCCCAATGGTTCATGAGTTAGGTATCCTGTCATTGGATCGTGGATGAGCCTAACTCCTTTTCTAAAATTTTTATATCAACAAAATGTTAACATATAATAAATTGACAGTTGAATCTCACCAAATAGATTAATTCTTCATGATATATCGAAGTTTAAACCTTCACGCACTTAGAAACGACAATGCGTCAAATTGGATAGTCTCTAGTAAAAGAATCTGTGCCTAGCTTAACAATGTTAACATAGAGTGTGTGTTTGGAAATCCGTTGGGAGAAAGGAGTTTACAGATTATAAGAAAAATTTACGAATTTTAAAATACTTTTTACAGTTTTTAAAATATTTTTATCTTAACTTGTGTGTACCGTTGATGAAAATATTTACATGATACTCCTTGTATAATGGATTGCTTTTAATATAAAGATACACGTTGTTATAAAAAAATACAACACTCCCAACCCTTAATACATAAATAAATAAATTGAATTCAAATTAATTATTCCTTATAAAACATCGGAATTATCATTACTTAAATGAGTCTGGTTCATCAGAAATTTTTAATTAGTTAGGAATACTAGGTGAAAAAGTAATAGTTTAAAATATAGAGTATATTACCACACCCGATTGTAGATATAATAGTTAGGTACGAAATTTGTTGCAGTTCCAAATACAATAATTCAATCCGCCCCCTCTCTATAATTTGTAATTTTTCCCATAAAACATCATTATTAATTGGATATGGTAAATGCGTTTTCATCAAAGGTGGTTGCAATGTTATACACATGTTTAACATGATAATATTTTAAAGAAATCAATTTATATTTCTTACAAATAAATACTTTAGTTAATATTTAATATCTGAAAAATCACTTATCTTATAGTAAGAACATGACAGCATCAGGGAGGATAAAACATGATGACTTTGGATGCAAGGTGCCGCGTATCTATCAGATCTTGAGCTCAAACCCTAAGAAATCTGGACACACTTTGGGGCTATCTTAAATTAGTCTGGATCTAAAAAAAATTCGGGATACTGAAAGATGAAAGGCCTTCTTGAGTGAAAAAAGGGATTGCATCTCGTAATTTACGGTCAAATCTCAAACAAGTGCCTTGCACTGTTGCAGTAGCATCCTCATTCACGTCAATTTTGGACTCACAGCTACGGTACCAAAGATCGTTTCTCCTGCAACAAGGGAAGGGGAGATTCCATTTCCCCCTGATCACATCAAATCACCTGAACGTATTTTTATTCAAATTACGCTGCCTGCGGTGCAATCCCGCGATGCGGATGAGTACTGGGCGTCGATGCAAGCTGGGAGCGATGGGGAATGTAAAATTCTGACAATGTGATGAAGTTTTACATTCGATGGGGAACAAAATTGCACGCACAACGCAAGTTTCGGCTTCTGAATACTATCTTCATGACCTGCCTTCCACCTACAATCTCGTCTTGAAGGAGGTTTTAGGTCGAGGCCGTTTTTTCAAGTCTATTCAGTGCAAACATGACGAGGGTTTGGTTCTGGTCAAGGTCTATTTCAAGCGTGGTGACTCCATCGATCTCAGAGAGTACGAACAGCGTCTGAGTCAAATTAGAGACATCTTTCATGGCATCGATCACCCTCACGTCTGGCCCTTTCAGGTTCTATTCTAATGATTCTGCATTATTTTCTTTTGTGATGCCCGAAAAGCTAACGCCATAATCGTTAGCTGAACAAATTTAATCTAAAAGGAAAAAACTGAAGTTCTGCACTTTGCTGATTTCTCAAAGCAGAAAGCTTTGCTTAGGTATTTCACCTCGATTTCTCAACCGACATTAAAACAAGCAAGGATTACTGAGATGCCAGTCAATTAAACTCAGCATACCTAATGTATTAGATTCGACTGTATTATCTTGGGGTTAAGCATACTGTACTTGGAGGAAATTATCACAATATATTTGAGTGCTAAAAAAATGAGTGGTCTTATTGCCAAAAAATCTGCAAACTATTTGTGGAGAAGTAAGATATGCTTTAAGGGTGGAAATTCTGCATTTCCAAGATTGATAGGGACGTCGTAGAAGACTTTGATGTTCTTTTCCTGTAAATTTTTAAATTTTTAGGCATTTAGGTAGAGCAAGGCTGTTGGAATTTCTTACGTGGTAGTGTCGCCTTGCAGTTTTGGCAAGAGACAGACAAAGCGGCGTATCTCTTGAGGCAATATTTCTTCCATAATCTGCATGATCGACTTAGTACCCGACCCTTTCTTAGTCTTATTGAGAAGAAATGGTTGGCTTTTCAGGTCTTCACTCATCCTGATTGCTAAAATTTCAAGTGCCTGATAATATTGTTATTTGTTTGACAATTTTTTTGGGTCAATTACAGTTGCTCCTCGCTGTGAAACAGAGCCATGAGAAGGGAGTATGTCATGGTGAGTCTTGGTATTGCAGACTGGCCTCCAATGATATAGAAAGATAACCATAAAGGACATAGAATGGTCAATAAGCTAATGGTTTTTGTGGCCACATGAGTACTTAATCTTGTTCCATTAGTCTGTAGCCGCTGTCAATACTATTCTGGATATTTATAGTGTTGTTTTTGTCCTAAATCTTAGCTAAAACTTTGTGCCTTCGTTTGGAGATATGTTGATTTATTTTTTGTTCTTTTCTGGGGGCAAATTTTCATTTTATAAGGTGATATTAAGTGTGAGAATGTGTTGATTACATCCTGGAATTGTCTTTACCTTGCGGACTTTGCATCCTTCAAGCCCACTTACATCCCATATGATGACCCCTCAGATTTTTCTTTTTTCTTTGACACTGGTGGAAGAAGGCTCTGTTATCTAGCACCTGAGGTTGGTTTTCCCCCTTCTCGTATACTTGTTTGCATTGCTTGCATTAATCTTTACCTTTGTCAATTCAGCAAGTGCCTTAAAATAAGGTATAAGTTTATAATTATGACCCCCCTCTTTCTTTATTTTTATTATTTTTTTGTGTCAATTCAGCAAGTGCCTTAAAATAAGGTACAAGTTTATGACCCCCCTCTTCCTTTATTTTTTTTATTTTTTTTGTGTATCATATGCATACATATTATCCTTTTTTAATGGAAAGGCAGGTGAATATATTGTCCGTCCTTGTTCTAAAGTACTAATTCTGGATTTTTGTTTGGCATATGAACTATTTTAATTTGTTGCAAAATTCATAGCGCTAAGATAATGGTTTTTTGGTCTTTTGAATTAAGAACTTTCATTATCAAGGCAAAATGTTAGGTATTTTTTCTAGTATGCCATTATGTGTGTGTTTCAGCTTTGATTTTCGTAATTACTCTTCCTTCCCTAACATGATTACCTTATTACTATTCTTAATGTTTGTTTGGCTGTCAGAGATTTTATGAACATGGAGGGGAGATGAAGGTAGTACAAGATGCTTCATTAAAGCCATCCATGGATATATTTGCAGTTGGGTGGGTATTCTTTGCTGCTATAATTTTACTGTTAATCTTGAAGAACATATTTTTGCTTTTCAGTTGTCTATATATTGTTTGTTATTTAGTAGTGTGCATGAAGTAGCCGACTCACTGAAGGAAAAAGGAAAACTGTAATACTTGTCTTTTGCATGGATATCAATAATTCAATGAAGTGCTATAAGTATGGTGTGTTAGTGGTGGAAATTTGTTGTTGTTGTTAGCAATTGCGGGACAAGAACTTGTGTTATTTGTCACTTGCATGGTTAACAGTGAAACTCTGCTGTGTTGTTAGCGTGGTGAAGTAGTGGTGGGAATGTGTATTAGCCTGATATTGAGTTGTTTTTTATATTTACCAGCTTGCGTTATTGAATAAAATAATGTGTTATATCATGGTTTGAAGGTTTCAATATTTTAGCATGATCATCATTCTTCTATGTTGAACAATAGTTATAATTTAGAGGATGTTAATGGATCATGAACAGAAGGCATGGCTTTTTCCCTTGAAAATACCTTGAGGCTTAGGTAATCTGATGCTTTTCAATGGAGAATATGTGATTCTTTCTTTCACAATGATAAAAGTTATAATTTTCTTTGTCCAATTACTATTTATCCCAACCTCAAGGGTTATATCTCCTTTTAATTCAAGTTACACTCTTCTTTATATTCAATTACTTAGTGTAACACAAAAGCCATTGTTGCAGCTTTGCTTAACAACCTTTCAAGTGTTAAATAAGAATTTCATAACAAGCTACAAATAAAAAGTGTAAAACAAATTAAAAATTAAGAGTGTCTTGTTCAAATTAACCGCAAATATATCACTAACATCCCTGATAAGTCTTGAGCTGTTTCATAGGATTTTGCAATTTTTCAAAATTTAAAAGAACATATTATATGCAGTTGCTGAATTATAGTACATATTTTGATACTGGATGCATTTTCAATATGGTTCTGCCTCTTTTACTGGTATAATGAGTTTGTTCTTGGAAACCTTAACTCGAACTTCTTTCACCTTTTTTCTTTGAAAGAGGAGGGTGAGAAAAGGAGGAGAAAAAATTATCTGGGCAAAGGAGTTGTCATAACAGATGGTCACCTGTGAATCAGATTTTTAGAATCAGTTATAACTAACAGGTCTCAAGATAAAATATATAGCAAGTCATACTTTAAGGCGTCAACAATGCGACTTACCTCACCCTTTGTTCAATGTACTGAAATTTGTCCAGCGGGCTTTACACACTATCTTAATCATTGTTTTCATTTTATTATGTCCTCATACTTTCTGAGGTTCACCTTTCATTTTACTGCTTTAGGTGTGTAATCGCAGAACTTTTCCTTGAGGGACAACCGCTATTTGAATTGTCTCAACTTCTTGCTTATCGAAGAGGACACTATGATCCTAGCCAACACCTTGAGAAGGTACACTCTATATCTGAGTAGGTGTGTCTGTGTCTATTTTTTTGCCACAACGAAACTCACAGAAGGGGAAAAACCGCTGTGATTTCAGATACTGGATCCTGGAATCCGTAAAATGATATTGCACATGATTCAACTAGAACCAGAGTCTCGATTTTCTGCTGAAAGCTACCTGAAAGAATATGCAGCAGTTGTGTTCCCAACTTATTTCTCACCATTTTTGCATGACTTTTACCGCTGCTGGAGTCCCCTTCATTCAGATATGAAGGTACATGGCTGTACTGAAATATTTCAGTCCTTTATGATTTGACTCTTCCTGCAACTCACATGTGATCTGCACTTAGGTTTTATTATGTCAAAGTGCTTTCCAAGAGATACTAAAACAAATGATAAGCAACAAATCATCTGAGGAGGTGGCTGTTACTTCTGGTGAGCTATCAGGAGAGGCTGTTGGTAAAGAAAATGTCCATTTTATGAAGGAGTCCCTGATAAAGAGAGATGAGATGGGAAATGGCTTAATTCCTGATCACTATGAGCTTCTTGGCGATATCAGTAGCCTGTTGAGGGGTGCTAAGAATCATGATCATTTATCCGGTCCTCGGCATATGATGGGAAATGCTGCCAATTCTACCCTTTCTGAGAATCTGAAAAATTTGCAATCTCCTGGTGAGCTCCTTCAAACTATCTCCAATGCATTCCGAGGAAATGATCATCCCTTTCTGAAGAACATTACAATGAACGGTTTGAATTCATTGATGTCTGATTACGATAGTCAATCAGATACTTTCGGAATGCCTTTCTTACCACTACCAAAGGATAGTATGAGATGTGAAGGCATGATTTTGATTACTTCTTTGCTCTGCTCCTGCATTCGCAATATAAAGTTGCCTCACCTGAGGAGGGCAGCTGTGCTCTTGTTGAAGGCTTCCGCATTATATACTGATGATGAAGATCGTTTGCAGCGTGTTATCCCATATGTTATTGCGATGCTTTCTGATCCATCAGCAATTGTGCGTTGTGCTGCTTTAGAGACTTTGTCTGATATTCTGCCCCTTGTCCGAGATTTTCCACCCAGTGATGCAAAGATATTTCCTGAATACATACTTCCAATGCTTTCTATGCTTCCTGATGATCCAGAGGAAAGTGTGAGGATATGTTATGCCAGTAATATAGCTAAGCTGGCACTTACTGCTTATGGATTCTTGATACACTCAATAAGTTTGAGTGAGGCAGGTGTACTTGATGAATTGAGTTCTCCACAAAAGTCATTGATATCATTTAGTGAGACTAGTGGAAGATTGCAGAGGATAAATGGTGATGTGCAACTTTTGCAGCTGAGGAAATCTATTGCAGAGGTTGTCCAAGAACTCGTCATGGGTCCTAAGCAAACACCAAATATTAGAAGAGCACTCCTTCAGGACATTGGAAAGTTGTGTTATTTCTTTGGCCAGAGGCATAGTAATGACTTTCTCTTACCCATTCTCCCCGCTTTCCTTAATGATCGGGATGAACAATTACGGTCTGTGTTCTATGAGAAGATTGTATACGTCTGCTTTTTTGTGGGCCAAAGAAGTGTAGAAGAATATCTTTTACCTTACATTGAGCAGGCTTTAAGTGACACAACGGAGGCTGTCATTGTCAGAGCCTTAGATTGTTTGACAATTCTTTGTAAAAGTGATTTCTTCAGGAAGAGGATACTGCTTGAAATGATAGAGCGTGCATTTCCTTTACTATGCTATCCTAGTGAATGGGTGCGTAGGTCAGTGGTCTCATTCATTGCTGCTAGCAGTGAGAGTTTGGGTGCAGTAGATTCTTATGTTTATCTTGCTCCTGTTATACGACCCTTCCTCCGCCGACAACCTGTATCCCTAGCTTCTGTGAGGGCCCTTTTTTCGTGTCTAAAGCCTCCTGTCTCAAGACAAGTTTTCCATGAAATATTGGAGAACTCCAGGAGTTCAGACATGTTAGAAAGACAAAGAAAGATATGGTATAGTTCATCATCACAATCTAAACTATGGGAAATGGATTTACTGAGAAAAGGAATAGGCGAATTGGACTTATTGAAGGGGTGGCCTGACAAGCAGCAAGGTCCTGGGGGTCAACAATCTATTGGCACTAACTTCCAACAACCAGGGCTAACTGATTGTGATGAGGCTGACGCGAAGTTGAGACATATGGGGGCCTTTATGCATAATGATTGCAGTATGATGGGACATCGTGATCCCCAATGCTTGGAGAAGTTACAGTTCTCTGGGCTGATGTCACCTCAGGTTAGTTGTAGCAGTTTGCCATACGAGAAGCCAACAAATGGTATACCTTTGTATTCTTTCAGTGTAGATAGGCGGGCAATGGGAATTCCTCCTGCAGCATCTGATTCTCCTTTACAAATGAATTCTCTAGGTATCAGTTCATCCACCATGCCTTGGGTTAGTCCAGTTAGCAAGTCCTTTAATTTGGCTAGTTCAGTTCCAGCTCCAAAGTTTGTTTCAGGTTCTTTTAGCATCAGCAGTGGATCTAAGCAGTTCTATAGAGTGGTGCATGAACCAGATGGTAGGGAAAATGAGACAGCCTATATCAATAGCAAAGCTCAAGATGTAGGATCATCCACTGATAGCAAAGGTGGTTCAATCTCACTTGAAGATAGAACCAACCAAACTGATGCATCAGGATTTCCATCTTTTGCTCGAACGTCCATCCCTGATTCTGGTTGGAGGCCCCGTGGGGTTTTGATTGCACACCTCCAAGAGCATCGTTCATCTGTGAATGACATAGCAATTTCTACTGATCATAGCTTCTTTGTGAGCACATCTGATGACTCTACAGTCAAGATATGGGATTCTAGGAAGCTGGAAAAGGATATTTCGTTCAGGTCACGGCTAACTTATCATTTGGATGGAAGCCGAGCACTATGTGCAACAATGCTTCGGGGTTCTGCACAAGTAGTAGTTGGAGCCTGTGATGGATTAATTCATATGTTTTCTATTGATAATATCTCTAGGGGCCTAGGAAATGTTGTTGAGAAGTATTCTGGTGTTGCTGACATCACAAAGAAGGATATAAAGGAAGGCGCTGTCCTCAACCTTTTGAACTACCCCATAGATGCTTATACTATCATGTTCAGTACTCAGAACTGTGGTATTCATCTATGGGATACTAGGTCAAGTTCCAGTTCATGGACGCGAAAAGTTACTCCTGAGGAGGGTTATATTCCTTCTCTGGTAGCAGGGCCTTGTGGGAATTGGTTTGTATCAGGGTCATCCAGGGGCGTGCTTACTCTTTGGGATCTGAGATTTCTGATGCCTGTGAACTCTTGGCAGTTTTCTCTTGCTTGCCCTATAGAAAAGATGTGTCTCTACCTTCCTCCTCCAAATGCCTCTTTATCTTCAACTATGAGGCCCCTTGTTTATGTGGCTGCAGGGAGCAATGAAGTTTCTCTTTGGAATGCAGAGAATGGCAGCTGCCACCAGGTACATGGCTACTGTTTTGTGGTTGCTTGTAAATTTAAAAAGAATGTGCTGTAGAACAAATCCTGCTCCCACAGAACAAATATATACCTGTAATGTTCAAATTTCTTTTTATAGAGATTAGATAATTCTCTATTGAAGTCTACCTCTTTTTTTGTTGTATGAGAGTACTTGAGAGCTTTGTATAATAATTTATGATGACTCAATTTATTAATGATGGGAAGATTCACAAGTATTGTTATCACTTTTCACTGCAGCGAATTGTCTTAGATTTGCGTAATCATTCATAACAATATTCTGATCATTGACTTATAACAATTATATTGGCAAAAAAAAAAAAAACAGGACTTGTAACAATTATAATTTCTTCCTGCAGGTATTGAGAGTGGCCAATTACGACAGTGATGCAGAAAAGCCAGAACTGGCTTGGGCCTTGGTTAGACCTTCTAACAAGGGCTCTTCTAAACCGGATTTGAGGCGAAATGTCAATCCCAAGTATAGAGTTGATGAGCTAAATGAACCTCCTCCCCATGTTCCTGGTATTCGTTCATTGCTTCCCTTGCCAGGGGGTGATTTATTGACCGGGGGTACTGACTTGAAGATACGTCGATGGGATCACTACAGGTTTTGTTTTGAACTTCATTTTTATTTATCCACTTGTTTTGCTTCTGTTGTGAAATGACCTGATGGCATATATCCATGTATTCCGTTGCAGTCCTGACAAAAGTTACTGTATATGTGGACCTGACTTGAAAGGAGTGGGGAATAATGATTTGTATGAAACAAAATCTAGTTTTGGTGTGCAAGTTGTACAGGTAATTAATTTTTTCACATAATTCTGCATCCCAGGAATTTATTATGCGGGTTGTGTTTTTGCTTGTTTGACAGGGTTGATATACTCGTTCAGCAAAGGTGCAGTTGCATCTATGGTTCCTACAGGCTTAATTAAAATACAACTTTGGTTAGTTTAACTGTAGCCGACTTGAGACCTCATTAGTATGCTTAAGGTAGCTTAAGGTTCACCATTCTTGTCTTTATGCTCCTGAAATGCAAAGCGGCTCTTGTTCCAATTACAATGAGCCAACATGATTCCTTTCAAACAATCGTAGAAATTTGACAGACCAAACTGAGCTTTCGTGAACATATGCTGGAAGAATTAGTTTGCGTCAATGCTTTTCTTGACATCGGCATATTGGTGCACCCTCCTCACCTTCCCTTATGTAGTCTCTTGAAAGCCACAAATGTGTGAGGAAACAGTGATGCATGGGAACCATTCTTTCTTATGGAGTGGTCATCTTTCCATCGTATTCTTTTGTTATTTATAGTTCCACAAATCTGGCATTGATTTTAAAACACTGCAAAAGTATGATGGGTTAGCTGGAATCTCAACATTCTCCACGCATATTCACCAAATCCCCTGACTTGTAATGACCAATTCATTGCTATCATTGTGATTTTTTTTTTGTCGTGAAGTGTTTTTTTTTTTACTCTTTCCCCCTTGTAAACTCTGTTTGATTAGGATCCCTTTTCCTCATGGATTGTTCATGTCTATTGAGGAGTTCATATCTCCCACTAATTTAGACTATAAGCGTGAGATTTTCTTGCCACACATAAACAGCTGCAATTGAACTTTCTACTCTTTTAAACAGGAGACAAAGAGACGTCCTCTTTCGAACAAGTTGACAGCAAAGGCAGTTGTCACGGCTGCTGCCACTGATCCTGCAGGTTGCCACCGTGATTCTATCCTTTCTTTGGCTTCCGTTAAGTTAAACCAGAGACTCTTGTTATCAAGCAGTAGAGACGGGGCTATCAAGGTTTGGAAGTAGCTAAAACTCAATTTGGGATGCTTGTACATAGGCAGTGTCAATTGTAGTGATTAAAATTGTACATAAGTTATAGGAGCTAACCCATTTAGTGGATGTTTGAGCTGCTTTTAATGCTATCTGGGATACCTAAGTCCCTTGATCTGTACAGAAGGTATTATACTGTGGAGTTAAATGAAGTATAGTTTCTTTGATCTAGGAGCGTAGGAATACTCTGCATCAGGATATATATTGTGGGCATGTTGCCTCCGGTGTTTGAGCTGTTTTCCCCCTTTTGGCATTCACCATTGCCTTTGTATTACAAACAATAATGGTGACAAGTCTAGTTTTAGAAGCATATTGAATATTTGAACTTTGGACAAGAGCAATTCAATTGTCAGATATCACAAGAGAATCTGATTTTGAAGTGAGCCCAATAATTGAAATGTCGAGGTTCGTGTTGGTTTTTGATAGAAGGGGTCCCGTGAACTCAAGGGACCAATAATTGGATTTCTTTACATACAAAAATGTTGTGTCAATGAGCATTAGACCTGATTGGCTTCTCCATGAAGGCTTCCCCTAACTTGGTTAGGTGCATGACTGAAAGGGGCTAGTGACAGCTGGAAGGTTTGATACAGATTGAGTAATCCATTTTGATGTTGAAGTTTCTGGCCAAGAAAATAAAAAAACATAAAAAGAATTTGATGTTGAAGTTGCAACTTTGTGGATTTATGCTGTCACGGATCCCTTAGATTAGTTGTCCCTTTGCAAGGCCTTCCAACAAAAATGCTTAATTATTTTTTGCTTATTTTTAATGTAAATTAATGGTTATTATCTATAACTTTCACACGTGTTATTTCTTAATATGATTAAAATAGTTTGATAGTTTCTTGGAATCATTTAAACTATGGAAGTACCACCATTAATTTAAAAAAATAATTTTGAAATTTGAGACAATTGTGTGTATATATATATATATATTGTAAACTTGAAGAGGACATAATTGGTTGTGTTGTTCATCTCACCGAGACCCGATTATATTTTACATTAAAAGTAGTTACTCCTTGCACTTGAATTGTATTCAATTCACTCAAATTATTATTGACCTACACTAGCTGGGTGCGGCAGTATAACTAGACTTAACCAGGCGCCCCCTCCTAAATACCAGGAGGCAGAACTTGAAAAGACTTTATCTCATCTTTCCGTTGCAAAAGGATTTTATTACTATGCATTAATTTAGTATTATAATTATTAAATAGTTATACTACAAATCCTCAAAGACAACTATCCAAACAATATAATATTAGTGGGATCCAAGGATACATCAGCTATCAACCAAAAGAACAAAAATTGAGTCCTCCTTGAGACAAAAGGAGGAAAAAAAATTAGAAGAGGAGATTGATTCCCCAAAATCAAAACACAAGTAAAGATCATTACGGACACTATTGTGTTTGTGCTTTCCTATGTCCCGTATAGAGTTTGAAATTTTATGACATAAAATACAAGGTTCCCTGGCAAAACAATTTCAAAAAATATCAGTACAGTATCTGTTCTGTACCGTCATTGACCTCTCCGTCTTTACTTGCCTACATACAATTTTTCAGCAAAGTAGCACTTTTTGACTATTTGTCCTAATACAAATTTATTGTATTACTCAAGTTATGACTCTGCAAAGTCCTCCTCAAGACCCCACATTACTTCTCAGGCTCACCCAGTTAGGTTAAATTCATAACTGGTAATTCATCTGAACCATTGAAGGTGACATATGACACCAATCACCTCATCACAAGAAGGAATCTCATCACATTATTATGACGGTCCAATGGTTGAACGCTTATGATTGAAGGAAGCTGGTGGTTAATATATTTTATAGGAAGCAGAGGAGCACAGCCCAAGCCAAGTTCGCAAGAGTATCCCCCGCAAGAATATTTTCACGATCACACACAAACAGAAGGAGATGGACTCACGGGCTGCAAAACCAAACAATAACAACAAAATAAAAGTTGCCAAAGGGTTTTTATAGAGATTTTTTTTTATAATGTAAAAAGTGCAACCTGTCTCCGTGGTTTAGATTCTTCATCTTTATCTCTATCTCGCTCTCAAATGGAAGCACCCGTGAAGACTTCTGAGTCTGTCATTGAATCTATGGTTTACCTTCAAGTACCAACTAACCTTTATATATGAAAAATGTCGCAGGCTTAACACTGATATCAGTTTATCACCCAACTTCCAAGCAACATCGTCGTCTTCTTTCTCACATTCTCTCCTGAGAATGTCAAATATGCAATATGTTATCAATTTGTTGTTACTTGTTCTTCTGGTACAAAATCCGACCACAACGCTGTGCCATGCAAAGGGATTGCGACCTAGGCGTTCTTCTTCTGTGACATCATCGACAACAAACATGACCCGAATCCGATTCTCAGAACAGCAGTTCATGAAATGGATCAAGTTCGTTGGTGGCCTAAGACACTCTGTTTTTGGGATAGCCAAAAACAAGCTTTTTCCCTCTTACACTCTGCATGTCTCCAAGAAGCCATCTTCGGGACAATTTTCCACAATTCAAGGAGCAATCGATTCTCTTCCATTTCTCAATCTTGTTAGAGTCGTCATCAAGGTCCACGCTGGGGTTTACACGTCAGTACCAGTCCTGCATTATTTCTTTTCTTTCCGTTTCCCATTTTACAAAAGAAAGTTCATTCATTTTTTCCATTTTTTCAGGGAGAAGGTGAACATTCCTCCAATGAAATCCTTCATAACCATACAAGGAGCAGGAGCAGACAAAACCATAGTTCAATGGGGAGACACAGCTCAAACAAAAGGGCCAGACGGGAAGCCACTGGGAACCTTTGGATCAGCTTCATTTGCCGTGAATGCGCCTTATTTCATCGCCAAGAACATCACATTCAAAGTACTGAAACAACACTCTGTTTCCCATGTCTCAAATCTTAACTTATATAATCTTCCCGAGTTTCTTAGAAATTATAACCTTGTGAATGCAGAACACAGCCCCAATTCCAGCACCAGGAGCGGTGGGAAAGCAGGCAGTGGCATTGAGAATATCAGCAGACACAGCGACATTCCTAGGCTGTAAATTCTTAGGAGCACAAGACACATTGTATGATCATGTGGGAAGACATTATTACAAAGACTGCTACATCGAAGGCTCAGTGGATTTCATATTCGGCGACGCCCTGTCCCTGTTTGAGGTGAGTAATAAGAACAAGATCATTGTTGGTTTTGAATTTTCTGGTGTTGGATGTAGTACAAATGATTCGAAGATTGTTGTGTTGGTATTCCAGAGGTGTCACGTGCATGCAATAGCGCAGAACATTGGGGCGGTAACAGCACAGGGAAGGAACAGTATATTGGAGGACACAGGGTTTTCCTTTGTCCACTGTAAGGTCACGGGCTCTGGGGCACTGTACCTAGGGAGGGCATGGGGTCCCTTCTCTCGCGTGGTCTTTGCTTACACCAATATGGACAACATCATCATTCCCAAAGGCTGGTACAACTGGGGTGACCATAACAGGGAAATGTATGTTCTTTTCTCCTCCTTCCTCTCCCTCTCTCTTTCACCTTTTAAAATGATAGGAACATACTCCAATTTGTTTTGAATTTGGAGAGAAAACCAGAGAAGAAGATGAAGGGAATTTCGGCTAAGTTTGGATATTTTTTAAATTTTGAAACTTTCTATGAAGATGAAGAGAAATCGGTTTAGAGTCCTCTGTTTTGAGTCAATGGATTTCTCATAATGCGAACTAATATAAATTTCATAGTGATGATTAATTCATGGTTAAAATCCTCCCACGTGCAGCCTAATCTCATCAAATTATCGACTGACGTGTATTTAAGCATGGATTGATTGTCAATATAATGTAATGTTGACAAACAGATAAAGGCATGAGCAAGAGGGGTTTGAGAAGAGACTTGGCCACTTAATCCCATTCATTAGATTTGTTAATTTGTTATAAGTAGAGGTTAGGTAAAGCATGTGGATGGGTTTTGTTTGATTGTAACATGTTTATTGTGTGTGAACAGGACTGTGTTCTATGGACAATACAAATGCACAGGACTAGGAGCCAGATATGCAGGCAGAGTGTCTTGGTCAAGAGAGCTCACTGATGAGGAAGCTAAGCCTTTTATTTCACTTAGCTTCATTGATGGCTTTGAATGGATCAAATTGTAGAACTTCATTAACACAGACTTTTTTTATTGCTGCTTTTCTCTGCAGAGTTTGATTTGTTCTTGTGTGAAAATTTTTTTCCCTATGTATAAATAAATATGAATATATCACATTTTGATTGTGGCTTTCAGAGTTCCCAATCACTGTTTCATTATTATAATGAAAAATACTGCCCCTTCAGCCACTTTAACAGTGTGATTCGTAATCATTTTAGGATGTTTTTACACATTTAATTTAATCACATAATTCTAAAAGAACGTATGATATACATTTATAAAAAATATTCATATTATTAAGATTCTTAAAAATACACTCTTTGGATCAAAAATCATAAATAGGGGTATTAGGTGTGAAAATGAATGAGAATTGCCCAACCTTTCTTTAATTCAAAATGTCTCTCCTTTCGTGTTTTTTATGAAATTTAGAACATAAATTTACGGAGAGAAACGATTAAACAGGGTAATTTTTTTTTTTTTTTGGCTTGGTGCGCCTATTAATGATACAAGTACATATATGAGAATGTGGGGATTCAAATCGTGTATAAAAGAACCGAGCATAATTTAGTAACTTCACACACTTTGACTATACCCCCGCCACCAATTAAATTAACAAATTTATGCCAGCATGCCTTCAAGCTCAAAAATGTACTTACACATTGCCACTGATAAAATCATCATATCGATAGAATGATTATATTTACTATCTTGTTGTGAGTTGTAAGCGAACTCTTTACCAACATTTAGAGGCATTTATCATATTACTTTTTTATTAGGAGTAGGTACTCACTGAAAACGGTCATTTTCAAAATATCATCGGATATTAAATATAATCACATTTTTTCTTGTTACATAATTTTTGGGTGAATCTTGTTATTTAATTCTTTCCGTGAACAGTATTCACAATGAGCTTGAGTGAGCCTCGTTGAGATGCAAAAGTGGATCAAGCTTTTGCAATATGGACTTGAAAGGAGTTTGTGGACGTTGGGCCCATATTCTCACAGAATCAATGCATCATTATGTGTGTTCGAGAATCCGTTAAGAGAAAAAAATTTACGGATTCTTAAAAAATTTATGGAATCCGAGAAAAATTTATAAATTTCGAGATTCTTTTTACAAATGTGAAGATGCTTTTTACGGATTTCAAGATGTTTTTTGTCTTAACTTGCATGCATCGTTAACGGAAAAATTTCCTAAACATGCACATTATCATACTAGACCAAAATAGAGCTAACAAAAAGAACAGAGCAGGCTTTTGCTACTACCATCTCCCTCGTCTTTGTTCAGTACTTGCCCTTCCCCTTCATATTACATTATTGTGCCCGTTTGGGAACATGGTAGAGAAGTACTTTTACCCAAGTCAAGGTAAATATGTGAAGGATATTATCTCACTTTACAGAAAAACATTGTTAAACGTGCGTTTAACTTTTGAAAATGTTCCAAACAAGCCCATTATTAATGAATGCACCATACAAATTCCCAAATGTTTCTCAACTGATCATAATTGGTTCAGTTTCCTACAATTACTGTACAACATTAGCAATTAATAAGCTCTTCTTGTTTTCCTTCGGATTTTCCTTCCAATTCCATTTATTTCCCTTCCTTTTTGAAAAAATTGAGCTTGTATTTCAGCTGTGGGCTTTCTTGCTTTTTATGCTTGGATATTTATTGAGTCTGAAATCTTTGTTTATCAGTAAGAAACAGTTGATCACCGAAAGCTTTGCTGGTTTCCGAATTGAAACTTATTATAAACCTATTGCCTGTATTGAATTGCATTGTATAGCTTCAGGGAGAATTACAATTATATTTCAACCAAATGACATAATATGTAATAAGTCATAATGATTTATTAATGAACCTCTTGTCGTCGTTGACAAATCTTGAAAGCCACTAATAGTTCATTGAAACGTGACAGATATTATATCCTTTGATTGGAATCCAATTGTAATTCTCCCTAACCTTACCACTTATAGATGAATGTTGCTCACGCCACATCTCCAAATGCTACTATCCTTTTGTCTATGCTTAACAACTTCACCAAATCGTTTATGCATGGCGAAACCAAAGACCTCATTCAAAATTGATGGCTCTGTTTGGCTGCATTTGATGCTCTGTTCTTAGATTCAAGTCATGCCTCCAAACATGCTTGCCACTTTGTGATGATTCGCAACCTCTGGATTATAGTAGTTGAAGAATAAAGAGGCCAAGAAGAAGCTTTTGGAAGAGTTTTGAGTGTCAACGAATTTATAACCTAGTGAAAGTTATTGTATGTCAACTAGAAGAAGGCTATCGATTCCACTCATTTCTTTATGGCTTCATTCGAATGAATGCCACTTTATAAACTGTAACTTTTAAATGTGCGGTTTATAAAGTAGTGAACTTCATTCGAATGAACTATTTAAAAGGTGTGGTTTAAAAGTGGTATTCATTCGAAGGAAGTCCATCACTTTCTAGAAAATGGCTTTCATTCGAATTAGATATGACTCATTTGAATGAAAATAAACGTCCGTTATAAATCCATTGACTCAGGTGAAAAGTGCTATGTTTTATAAATTTCTAGAGTTAATCTTATCCTAAGAAAACTTTCGGATACTCAATGCTCTAGCGTATATACTTCTGTGGCAAAAATGTTACTTTATCCTATATATCCATTAGTTTGGCGGTTCAAATTAATTAGTCATGGCTAGAAGGTAGGTGAAATTTCCAACTTAGAGATGGATCAAAAGCTAATAATGAACAGGCAAAGTTCGGACATGTTCAGTGAACCAAAGCTTGATCTCTTCATCGTATGGCTTCTCTAGTTCCCTCTCTATCTCTGACCAGTTACATAGAAGCCATTGAGTAATGCTTGAGAGGATTTGACAGACAAATTGGTATTGTACTTTACAGTTCAGGGAATCCCAGGAAAAAGAAGAGAAAAAGATTAAGATTGCTTTTTTGTTTTAATTTCTTCATTGACCGAAACCTCTTATGAATAGATGAGGATATGGTTAACCATATACATATGATAGGTAACTTATAGTTACACAAAATTCAATAACTATTTATCTTAACTGTTACGTACCCATAAGTTACATCTGGTTAAAACTACTTATTTCATATGATAATATACATTATTAACCACAAGCTAGTTCATAAGTATATTATGGTTACACAACGTTTATAATTTAAATGAGTTTAAATAACCTCTCTTTTGTTTTGGTGGTTGTCTGCTATGACCAGAAAAATATTACAAACCATGATCATCACGCTTCCACTTTCAAGCGTTTTTTATTTTTAATTTTTTTGAAAAAATTATCATCATATATCTATCAGAACCGCAGTGGCAATTCCACTTGGGTATGTTAGTTTGTAGTTTATGATAATGATTTGTTACAGGTTACAAACATCGGAATCTGCATCACCCAACACTTTATGTTCTGAAGGGCATAAACAAGAGTACCTGTCTGAGAGGAACTAGATCGAAGAGCCCAATAAAGCTTGTTTTAAAGAGAAAACATGTCATCTAACCAAGTCCAAGTTCTTTGATGCTCGCAAGAGTATTGCCTTCTGTATCAGCCCCTTCTTGCTCACATGTGTTCCTATTCAACCCCAATAGGTAGGACCCGGAACCACCTATAATATTAATCACAACGTCACACGTGTAAATGATGTTGTTCTTAAAGAAGAGAAAATTAAGGAAAGCCAAAAATCTCTAGCTACCTACCTCATACTGAGATGATGTAGCATGCAACTGGACAAATATGAATTATAATGTTCTCTTATTCGGTGAAAACATTCTAAACGTTATATGTTGTAACAATGAGCTATCCATTACATGTATATAGTTAAAGTCGTAATTTTTGAATATTATGTATTTGACTATGAGCTACCTATAACGAATATATAGTCACAATTTGAAAAAATAACACTCTGTTAATGCTTGTTTTTTGATCAAACTAAAAATGGTATTCTGATCCTACTTTAATTCATCTTCTTTTTCTCACAGTTCATCGTTGTAGTGAAGAAGAATTTTTTCTGGTAAATTTAAATGTGGAGGGGCAAAACAATGCTGTCATTGCCCACCTCATGACAACAACAGAGATGGCAGACATATATCAGCGGCGGGCAAATATGTCTTTAAGATTTTCCCGCCTATAACTGAAGATCGATCCCCACAAAAAATGGTGGGAATCAATCTTCTCATGTTTAAAGGAAAATCAGTTCTCATCTCTTCTACCAACCAAACATCTGTCGCCAGTGGAAAATGCTTATTTTCCATTTTCTTCCCATGATTTTCAGCGAACCAAATGGGCAGTTAGGTAGTTTTACCTTGAAAGGAGAATATTTATAAATTAAATATCTCTTTTACTATTTTTAGCTCTTAACATAAATCTCAATTGATTTTTTCCGAAATTAAGGAAGTTAAATAAATTACCACTGTACATTATATATTTTAAAAAATTTATCTACACATTAATTATAAACTAATTTATAAGTCAGTCAAATTAATTTTTTTAAAAAAATAAAAATTTCAATTTATTTAAGTTTATTCATCTCTCCATGAGAGTTAGTTTTGGCTTATACTAAGGAGAGGAGACGAAGTAATAGATAAGAAATTAAGATATTGTTCGGAAGTCCTTTTGAAAATAGCTTCTACGAATTTCGAGACAAAATCTAGATTTTAGAGAATATATTTTGGTGGGGTAAAACCTATGTTTTGAAACCAAACATAGGTTTCAAGAAGAGAAAGCAAACAAGGTCTAAATGCTACATGGTTCTAAAAGTGATATTAAGAAAAAAAAATTTTAATGCAAGTTATCATATTTCTCTGAATAACCGACATTAATTTTTTTTAATTTTGCAAGGTAAAAAGTATCGTCATCATCAAACAATCACCCGAGTTTCCGGGTACTTGAAACTCAAGCTTGGACCAAAGTCAGGACACAACTCATATTCTCAATGATTTGGCTCCGAATTGACTTGACAGCCCACGAACTCTTCACCATATTGATAAACAGCTTTACTTTGGAGGGTTACATAATATTTCGCTTTTTACTCTCAACCTGAATGCATAAAAATGATGATATCATCAGCTTCTGTTCTGTTTTGGGAGAAGCACATTATTTTATCTGTAACAATCACACTCTTCTTTCCAGAACTTTTCCAAATGTTTTCTTCCAATAAATTTTATCCATGACCTACCAATAATCGAGGGTTTGATTGTAACTAAGGAAAGAACATTCACCACACTAGGTAGCATTTCATTTCATCCCATCTCATTCACAATAACAAAAAGAAAACTTGGTCAAATATTACACTCTGATACTTTATCACCCTAACCCGGGGTTTTGTCTTCATTCTCCACTCCTGTGTTCCGTTCTGCAAATTGCCTTCAATGGGAGAACAAAGAACATAGGTCCACCATCACCACCTCCTCTGCCAGTAATTGCTATCCCTTTCCCTGCCAAATTCTGCAGACTTTTCCAGCTTACCCATCACTGCGTTCTTGAAGCTAATGGCTTCCTTAGCCTGCGAGCAAGATCTCTGCATTCGAAGCCCGCTCAAACTACTCCTACACTCCATCAATTCGTTCAACGATACCCTCCTCTTCGGTTCCGGCCTCTGTTTTGGAGCACTGTGAGACCTCAATTTCGCCCTAAATGACTGCGTATTCGCCATGTAATTCGGGAAGTTCCCGTATTGCCAGTAAAAGCCATCCCCGGCGCAAATGCTCCTGCAAGCCGCCGTTGCATTATTACAACTAAACGACCCAAAAGAATTGGTGAACCGAGGAGTGCTTTGTGCCGTAGACGACCTGCATTCTTCCGCCGTCAACCCCCAGTCGGAGTCCTGCAGATTCCGGCGACAGTCCGGTATCGATAGGCGAGCTGGGGTGCGACAACAAGGGACTGGAAGAGGAGAGGAAAGTGCTTGGTATTGTGGGTCATCGCCAAAATCTGAAATTGAAGATGTGTTGGTCCTCCGAGACCTCGATCTTGGCCTACCATTGTCCACTTCCAATATCTTGGGGCTTCCATCGAAGCCGTTAGAGTTATTTATTGTTGCATCGAAAGAAGAAGACATCCTCCTGCTGTGAATGGGTGCTGTGTACTCACTCCTTGTGTCGTCAAATCTCTCCTGCATAAGATTTCACGCCCACCATTTTTATACCAAATTTTACACAGCTTAATAGTAACAAATAATAATAGGTTTCCAGAATCTGGACGCAGTTACCATGGATCTTCGCGCTCGAGCTTCAAATCTATAATACGCCTCATTGTCTCTGTTCATGAGCCTGCGAGCTTTCTGAGACCTCACAGTGGCTTGGGCTCTAACAAGAGCTTGCATACTATGCAAAGTTGCCGCCGCTTGCTTCCGTACTAAATAGCCTTTCACAAGTGCTTGTAATTTCACCAATCCTTTCAAAGCTCTCAGTGCCTTCCTTGCCTGTTTAGAAGCAAAAATACGCTTTTAAGAAATTCCTGATCTGAAGCGTCTGAGAAGCGATAAACAATTAAGCAAAGTAACAAATTTGCTTACCAAGTAACCCCTAAATACTGTTTGAATCTTAACGGCAGCCCATCTCTCGTGTCCACCACCGCCGAACATGGTTCCTCTGCCATGGCTGGTGAGCCTAACCACTGCCACTGCAGCCTGAGCGGCTGCTACGGCTGCATCAGCGGCGGCTGATGTGGCTGCGGCCACCGCAATGGCGTGCTTGTTCTGCTGCTTCTCTGTTTCTGGGTAAAACGATTGAAGCCAAGCGGCTTCCGCAGGCGAGATGTTTGGTGGTATAGTGGTTGGATTGTGACATAAATCTCTAAGTTCTCCCTCAGAATCATGGTTTCTGTCTTTCTTTATCCCAAACAAGCTCTTCAACCACCGAGTGGTTCTTCCCATTTGCTCAGCTACAGATAGAGAGTACAGTGTCCTGAAGAAAAATAGCGGAACCTACAAAAAAAACCCAATCACGGCTTTTAGACAGAGCGAAAAGAGTCTCTCAGCAGTACACAAATTAGGCGCCTTTCCAATTTCCCGGAACGTGTGTGGAACCGGCTAGTTAAAAAATTTAAACCCCCATCAAAGTAGAATTCTTTTTCTATTTTCTTTTTTCTTGCTTCTTGGTTTTGTCTTCGTCGTACGAAACGAGGAAAAAAAATAAGGAGAGGGAAAAAAGAAACGGAAAGACTCTGTCAGCTCCTCGTGAAAAGATCTGCATTACATGACAAAAGACATGCCCATTGGATCATGGAGGCAGGTAAGCCAGTAAGTGAAAGATAATTCACCAAAAAAAAAAAGTTAAGTGAAAGGTAATCTCTTGCTGGCTAATAAACAAAGGAAATTAGTAACTGATCATGGCATAATTATGAGAGAGAGAGAGAGAAGGGGTGAGTTATCTTGGTGGCGGTGGCATGAGATTAGATTCTGCAGAGAAAAGGAATTAAAAAGGTTGGAATGGAAAAGGGTGGAGTAAAGTGAAAGCGTCCGGAAGCATGAAGGCGTCCAATGGGGAACTCAGAAGAAGGAAACAGGCCATGGCATTGTATCGTGAGATCTCTATCTCCATCTGTCTCCCATTACTCTGTGGAGCGACGTGTCCTCAAAAAGAAATATACCTCTGTCTAAAGATGTCAGACACTCTCGTGTTGCATTCGCTTCTTCAAAACCGGCACACAACAACTCACATCACTCACTGTTATTTCTCACAGCTCTTGAATCCCAGCCGTTACTTTCCGGTGAACTCAATGAACAGTCCATTACTCATTCTGTGCTCTGTTCTCCCACCACCACAAACACAGATCGACTTCCCCTATTCTACTCTGCAAAAGCGTAGCTCTAATTTAACTCTCAGCGAAGGAATGAAACTGTCGATAATTCCCAGTGCTCCACAGGCGCAAGTATTTCTCTCTTCAGCCCCCAAGTCACCGAACCAAACAAAGTGGACGTGGGAAGGGTATTGAGCGTGAAGAAGGAAGAGCCAAGTGCGCTTTTCTCTGCAAGCTGCCCTGTTTCGACAATAAAGCAAGAGGGAATGAAAAGAAAAGGGTATTTATTTATGAGATGGGAGAATAACTAATGTGGATTCTGTGGCGAAGTCTGTCAAAGGCTAGAGGTCTAGGAGGTAGCCAGGGAACCTGCTTTTGTGGGTTTGAAAATATCTTATCGAACCGTACGAGCATCTAATGTGGGGATGCACTTGCCTTTCGTGATCAGTGTTTAACTGTTTCCTCAATTATTTGTGTACTATTTCTTAAACTCGGCTCGTTTGTTTTTTTTCCCACTGCCCTGTTTTCTGCAGCTCTAGAAAACAGCCTCACAGGATATGATTACACATAGGGGTCCTCATTTCCACCCACCCCGCTCCATCTCCATCTCACAGGTGTTGGGTAAATTACCAATTACCTATGTGTAAAATGTGCGGATTTAATATTTTTATACAAATTGAAATACATATATAAATGAGATTATTTTATTTTATAAAAAATATTTTAACATGAGTTTAACTTTTAAAAAAGTTATTTCAAACAAGATAACTGTACATTGGACATCGCTGGTAGAAAGAAAATTCTTCTTATTATAGTACTGGAAATGATTAATCATCTTAAAAAGAAATGGAAAGTATTTTTATCATTTATGAGGTAAATGTGTGAAAAAGATTATCTCGTTTTACAGAGAAACCCTGTTGAATGTGCTTTTATGGTGTTGAAACGCTTTGCCAAACAATGTCATAGTCTTATTACTTAGTTTACCTTATACTTTATCTTCGTATTTAAAACAAATGAAATATTGGTAGAATACATTATCAATTTATGATAAGTAATTTTATATAATTGCCTGTTTGGAAAGCCAGGACTTATTTTCATAAGCACGTTCAACAGTGCTTTTCCGTAAAACGAGACAATCTCCTCCACATATTTGCCTCGGCTTATGTGAATAAGCACTTATAAGTGGCTTATGACAGTTTGCCAAACGGTTGTATAAATTAATTATGCACCTGGAGTTTTATTTTGGTACCATGTAAAAAGAAAAATTAATTGATTCTGTCATATCTTGATTGTAGTTTTATTTTTTTTCTTAGTAATAGACAATAGAAAATAAAATATTTTTCCTATTTAACTTAGCGTATGGTCCAAATGTACGTTCAATAGTTTTTTTTGATAAAACAAGATAATCTCCTTCACATATTTATCTCAATTTACGTAAAAGTACTTCTCTGCCACGTTCCTAAATGGGCTATTAAAATGTCACTATTTTTAATTTTTTTTAGTGAGATGAGTGGGTTGTCTTAATTTCACCAGCAAAGCAGGCTGGATTTAAAG
>JANTPZ010141028.1:0-17202 GCA_025593235.1 Vachellia pachyceras | reverse complement strand
GGTCTCTGTTATAGTGCAAATCGTGAGGGGGAGTGTGATTCCCTTTGTAAAGGCTTGAGAAGCCTGATGTTATTGTTGTTAGTGGATTGGAAAATCTCAGAGGAGCTCTGAGGACTGGACGTAGGTCAGGAGGACCGAACCAGGATAAATCACCGTGTTCATCTTCTCTGCTATACTCTTTCTTTCAATAACTTGTTTTTTGTTTACTCTTTGATTTAACGAAAATTTTATGACACCCAATTCACCCCCTCTTGGATGACAGCCAGTCTAACAAACCGTCCTTTGTAAACCTTACCAAATCCACCTCTTTCCAGAATGTTTTTATTAATAAAGTTGTCCTTTGCAACTTGCAGCTCATGCAAGGAAAACTTTTCAAGCTAACCCATATGAACTTCAGGGTCTTCCTCAGCTGCCGGTAAAAGGGAAAAATGTTGATAAATCAATTATGACTGCCATATAATTCATCAATCATTATTAATACCATCTTTTCCATTATTCAACTTACCAGGAACATAAAAAAAATAATCTTGCAGCCTCCTCTTCCGGCAATAAGCAAGTGCAATTACTGGGGTTGCCAACATTAGAGCAGCAGCAGCAGCAACTCCTCCAGTCCAGTAGTACCATTGCCTAAAACCATTTACGGATTACAAGTTGACGAGCAAATCATCATTCTACCAAAAAAAATTTAATGATGATGTCATCTTTTCTATGAATTTAATATTTGACAAAATAAATGAGTCAGACTCACACAGGCATCATCTATGATTACAGTAAATAATTTAAAATAGCTATGCAGTCTTTGAATTGGTAAGGACCGAAGTTATGGTGTACCAGACTCTTCTTTCGTTATTCCCATAGTATCAATATAATATGAATATGAAAACACATCATGAGAAATACTTACATGCTCCGGAGTGCCACGTCATCCATGCTCTATCCAATGAAAATGTTCCAAGTGTCCTTTAATGCAGATCTCATATCCCATAAATTTCCCCTAATTATTTCTCTTTTTCCATAACTCATTATAATATATATTTATCATAGAAAAAGAGATACATAAAAGAAAAATTTATAAGATATGGGATCCATAATAGAGGAAACCTGGAATATTTTTATTGAGCAGTGTATAAATGATGTGACATTCTGAGAGTATGTACGAATTTCTCACAGATCATTAGGTAACATGTGTGAGTCCATTCTTGTAATGAAAAATTTGAAGTAATCTTCAGTTATAATTAAGGTGGTAACAATGAAAACCTATACTGTCTAGGTTTTAAGCTCAATAGGTTTGTAAATGAGAGGGTCGATTCTCTAACCAAAGATTCAAGGTAGAGTAGTCCTTTCAACAATCTAAATTATTATTGAAAAACACATCAACAGACCTGAAGAAGATAGTGGCGGCATTGGTGATTTTTCTATGATTTTTGGTCCATTGTAATCCTCGGCTCTTTAATGCATGATCTGATTGGGGAGTTGATCTTGATCCTACATATATTACCTTTTCCCCATATCTATCAATCTTTTTCCAAATAACATATATAGATACTCCCTTAACAATAATCAAGTAGGAGGGGGAATGAGAGAATTTAGGAAGATGATTACTCTGTTTGAGTAAAAACATGTTATGTTAACTAATTTAACTAACATCTTATACTTAGAGACCTCACATGAAGAGCCCAAAGGAATTAATATAAGTTATTTTGAACCTTCTATTTTTTTTTTTTGGTGAAAAGTTTGTATGTATTAATATTTAGGTACTTACACCTTTCATAAATATATATTTATACATTTATATCCTTCAATTTTATTTTAATAGAGCTAAAAAAATTTACTTTACATTTTTTTACAGATAAAAATGAATTTCATATCATGATTCCTTGATAACATGTCAAAGAAATGATATGTAATTTTCATTCGATAACATTACATTCTCAACTGTCATATTAAAAAACATTCTCATAAAATCCATAAACCAAACTGACTATTAGGTATAGGTTTTAACAAATACAAAATGTTATCTACATTAGTTTTAACTATAACTTTTCTTACCATCACATTAGTTTTAACTATAAATTAGTGATAAAAAAGTTTTAACTATAATTGACATATAAAGAAATGTGATGGGATTTGAAATAATGATTAATTAGAATTTTAGAATACTTTGAACATTTACTATTATTAAGGAATATTTTATTTTAATTTGATTATCATATTTGATCAATTATTGTCATTCACATTAAATTTTAGGTTTCTAAAATGTTCTATTGTCAATGGAGAATATTTTCACTATGGCAGATCTTTTACTCTGTACGTCTTATGACTGAATAAGAAAAGCCCCCAAGTTACAAATTAAAACTTCAACCACCCAAAAAAAACAATTTATAAACTTCTAAAAAGAAGTTGCAATACTATATGATATTTAATACCAAATTCAAAGAACCAGATGATAAGGGCCTTACCAACGACGATAAAGAAAAAGCGCAAACACATTTTTCTTTTTTGTTGTGGAGAATCAAAGTCGTTCAACTTTAATGGTCATGTGAATATCAATCCTACATGCATATAAAGACTCTGCCTCTGTACTCATTTGGAGATCATCACTTGCATGAATGAACTGAAGTGAAGATGGCACTCTCCAATAATATTGTGTCCATCACACCAACAATGGGTGCATTGGTGATATTACTATTATGCCATTCCCTTGCTACTTTGTTCTACAAAGCAACAGACATTTCCATGAAAGCAGAATAGAAACATGCTCTGCTTCAGATGAAATGGTGGAATATTAGCAATATTCCCAACAACATCTCTTACCCTTGTGACTGGGAAGGCATTTATTGCAATGACATTGGAAGCATTCTTAAGATTAATCAACCAATGATCACTTCACAACGCCCTCGCCCAGCAGATCTCAACCTCACTGCATTTCCCAGCCTATAACATTTGACACTTCATGGAAGGCGTTTGATATGTATTATTCATAAATAGATAGGATTTCTTCTTAACCTCACTTAGTTGGAATTGTCTTATAATGATTGTACTGATGATTTATGTACCCTCTACTCTTTCCTTGCAAGTTCTCTCAATTCAAAAATATTATATTCGCTGTGACACAACTTAATACCTCCATTGATACATAGAATTCTTGCTTAAATAAAGAGCCCTTCAAAATCTCCAATATATTAATTTGTGTCAAAACTATTTCACCGGTGACTCACCATTTACTCTTGCCAAATTTACCTAAGTAAGGCAACTATTATTGGTGGCCCAACAACAATTGTGTCTGTGATCGCACCATGGTTTGCCTGGTTGTGTTCCTTGTGTCCTCATCTTTAAGTTAATGTTCATTAGAAGGGATGTTATACCTGTTGCCCCTAGTCTACACTGGTTATTGTTGAACTAATTTCTACGCATTTCAGTTGCATAATTAGTTTATTCCATCTCCTATACTTGCAAGTCGACTAGGTTACTCTTTTGAGTGGTTTTCACTGTAATTGAGTTAGCCTGGGCTATTTGAAGTGAGGTAGTTTTTTTCCTTGTTTTATGCCTATTTTGAGATACCAAGGTGATTCTGGAATTTAAGCTAAATCGTGAGGATTTCAACTAAGGAATATAAAAGCTGAAAAGCCTATGATTTTTCTATTCAAACACTTTAAGTAAGTTGAATTTTTTAATATCTATATAGGTGAGTGTTGAGAACTACTGAAACTCAGTCCTCATCCTCCTAAATGAAAGGATAATTTCTAAAGGAGAGTTAGGGTGCATTATTTGGATGACCGCCAACAGAGTAAAAACTATACTTTCAAATACCGCAGAGAGGGCAGTGAGATATACTCTGTCAACTCTTTAAACTTCCATATTGTAAGATTTCGCTTTCCCTCAGTTTCTTCATTTTACTTCAAAGCTGATTATCAATAAACATTATGCATGCCGAGTTGTCATTTGAGTCCTTTAAATGGTGAAATTGCATTATTATCTTCCCATTTTAGTTTTAAATGGTAAAAAATGACATCATCAAATGAAGATAGGAATATAAAAAACTTGAAAAATTGCAAACTGAAGCCATGCTATATCGAGGTCCTCCAGCGATAGGAATTGTTTCACATCAGCCTTGTCGATAATGAATTCATACATTAGACCACGACCAACAATCCCATCAAACCTCTGCATGGTCACGGGTGTAAATTTTTCTCGTAGCTCCCACAGCCGTGACAAGGATGGAAATTTTGCAGCTTCTTCTGGGTTATTGTAATGTAGAGAATACATATTATAAATATAATGCCTAAAAAAATGAAGTAAGATCATAAGGTGACTACTACCTCATGAAGTGTTGTAGGTGTAGAAATGAGATTTTTCGGCCAAAGAATGAAACAACCCTTGGATTGGCCTAAATGAAGCACCTCTTGATCAGGGATTGGGACATCGGAGGCTTCCTCACCATGTTCAATACGTGTCACCGAGACGCAAGACAAGCTATCTGGAATTGGCATACAATAGTTCGTAGTAGCTTGCTTGTAGAAATAAGCATGGGCAACAGCGCGTATTGGCTCATCCAGGTAAAGAGTACAATGCTCTTCAACTTCTTTTGCGGGGGAATGAGGAGAAGGGTCACCCAGTACTGTCTCAAGCGGATTATTGCTATCTTTGCTACTGGGAAATACATGGGAATCCATGTTCTTCAGTTCGTCAATCAGCTTCCCCGATTTCAGGAGAGCTGCGAACTCAGCTCTCATCTCAGCTCTCAACTCAGCTCTCATCTCCTCACGCAGATTGTCCATCATCTGGGTTTGTATCTAGCTTTGGATTGAGCTGCGAAGTTGAGTGTCAAACTTAGTTCGAAGTGATTGATGCATCTCAGCTACTTTAGATTGAATCTGAGCTTCAGTAGACTATTGAGATGGCCGTCCAAAATATTTTCCTAGACCGGTTCCCCTCGACTCCCCTCGAACTTGACCTGGGTTATCTGTGTAACACAACTTAACTTAACCTTTAGCTTCATTTTATGTTGATTTATAACCAAAGGGAAGCCTCAATTTGATCAAAAAGTCCAAAAGTTTCAATTTGAAAACTTTCAATTTTTGAAAGTTACTATTCACTGTTTTTCGGACAAACTTTGAAAATTCATAACCAATTCTCGAAAAATCAAAATTGAGTGCTTCCAATTTCTATTTGAAGCTTGTAAGTTCCTTTATAAGGTAAAAATACTCATTGAGTCACTAGCTTGCCCAATTGATACAGTTTAATTCGTGAAAATGCACTGTTCATTTGGTCATTTTTCTATTTTCCCAGGTTTTTCAGTGATTTTCTTCAAACTTTGGAACATCATAACTTTCTGTACAAAACTCCAAATTAAGTGTTCTTTAGCTTTTTTTAAAGCTTGTAATGGGAACTATTTTTCTCTAAAATTTCAACTCATTTGTAGTCCATTTGCTCTGTTTCTCGATAGGTCAAAGTTAGGGATTTGACCAACTTCACTTTGAATTAGTCAACTTCATCCATTTAAAACCCTAACTCTTAAACCTCTTTTAATCATTTTTTATCATGAAATAAGGAGTCCTTAACTATCATATATCAACCAAACATGCATAGGTTCATATCACATATTACATAACATATGTAATTCTCAAAATGTCCACATAATTACAACATGATTTAATATACATAACCATGAAAATCCTTGCTTCATACATCATGCATTTTCTCTTACCCTTTGTTGAACTTGTACCTAAAAATGGTTAGTGGGGGAGAGTGAGATTTTTGGAAATCCCAATAGCAAAGCTTACTAACATACATATAAAATTGCATGACATGCTTTAAGTTCATAAAGAAATGTGTAACAATGTAAAATGTGTACCAAGCACATATTAATGCATATGGCCATAGCATCATGTCACTCAAACACATTTCAACAATGTCATAAGTATAATAAAGTCATGCACATCATTAATATAATTTCACAATAATGTTAGATAGAGTTAGAAAACTTTGCTACCTTTGCTTCATAACTTTGCTCTTTACTTTGCAACTTGTCTTGATCACTTTGAAAATCACCCTCTTGAACTAAACTCTTGCCTACACAATTGACAATATAATGGCCATCAAACATATGCCATTTCCAATGCAACAAACAATGTAAAATCCCTTTAACCATTCCCTTGAATTTCATAAACCCTAGAACATCAAACTTGTCTCTATGATTTTCTAATGCTTCCATAAACTTGGGGTCACTTATACCCTATACAAAAACTCATTTTGAATCCATTGGAAGTATCAAAATCATCAAAACAATTCATCTCCCCCATTTTCCAGGTCAGGCCGAGACACATTCCCAAAACAACTCAACATGAATTTTTCAACTTCCAACACTTCACTACTACAGAAAGTACTTTTTACGCCCTATTTTTAACCCAATAGGCGCCCTTTCTTGGGGGTGTATATGTGAGGGAAGTAGAAAGTTAGGGTTTACGACACCCTATATGGTGAGAGGTGCCGTAGGTGAGACCTACGACGCCCTACATTGGTATGTAGGGTGCCGTAGGTCTCACATACAGCACCCTATAACACTATATAGGGCGCCATATGTACATTTTTTTTTAAATTTTATTTTATTAACCCCACCTGATTCAGATTACAGTTACATTTTATACACCAAATCAAGTTCAGACATAATAAACACATATCAGGGTTATAATCAAAAGTCATTGTGGCAGAGAAACACAAAATTCATCAAGAGTTAGACGTATATATCTACGAAAGCCAAGTCCTTGTTGCAGCGAAACACAAAAGTCATTGTCATTTACTGAGCAAATATCATTGTACATTTGTGGCAGAGTAACACAATTCATCAATCTAATTAACCCTATACAAGTCGACATGAAGAGTTGAAACTATATATATTCACCTTGAAATAAGCATTATCTACAAATCAAGAAGACGTGTGGTCAACAATTCTCGTATCAAATCAATGTCACCAGCCATGTAAGCATCGTCATTATAAAAAATCTACAAATTTAAAAACAATTATTAGAACAATCCAAATTCATCAAACTAAATGATTAACTCATCAATATTTGATAGATTACGTATTACCTCTTCTAAATCTCTAGTCAATCCGTTCTGAATGATACTATACATGTAACTGATGACATAATACCCGCACTCAGTTTTGCCTGATTGTCGATGGCACTAAAGATAAAAAACATATTGTCAAAACGTATAAATGGATAAAACAACTTTCAATAAAAGAACTTAAAGTCAAAGTACTTACTTTTGGATAAGACCACTGTGTGTTTTTATTTTTACCTTCACGTTTACTGCCCATCATTCGGTATGTCTTGAGTGTGTTGCAATTGAATTGACAATAGTTACATATGAAAAAAAAACATTTTTAAACATCGTTAAAAGCAATAATTTACAAATATAAAAACTTAAGTATCAAAAACGTATTTTTGCTCGTGCCCTGCCTTTCTGCCAGATAACGGATCAAACCAATACACAATATTCACGAGGGGGCAGACAACACAGAGACTCCAATGATGACTACAACAGCACATATAAATGAAAATGAAGTTAGCAAAATAAGTTCATTATTACCAATTAGGCTAAATGTGTTAAAGGGATAACTATAATTCCATACCTTTCAATTATTGGCGCTAGGTAACACATCCTTGGATTAACGTCTGCTCGTATTGTGTTCCCAATGTAATGCACCCGATTTTCTAGAGAATTGTAACTCTTCGTTTTATTCGCAGGACATAAAAATCCATACAACTCATCCCTAGAAAAGTCGACGTAAATACTGTGCAAGGTCCTATTAAAGAATTCAATAATAAAGGAAATAGTGAATTATATAAAACCTAAAAAAATGACAGCATCAATTGAATATAGGAATATAAAAAACTTACAACATTGTAAACTAAAGCCATACTATATTGAGGTCCTCCAGAGTAGGAATTGTTTCACATCATCCTTGTCGATAACGAATTCATACGTTAGACCACGACCAACAATATATCCCATCAACCATCTACATGGTTACGGGTGTAAATTTTTCTTGTAGCTGCCGCAGCCGTGACAAGGATGGGAATTTTACAGCTTCTTCTAGGTTATGGTAAAGTAGAGAATACATATTATAAATATAATGCCGGAAAAAAATTAAGTAAGATCATAAGGTGGCTACTACCTCATGAGGTGTTGTAGGTGTAGAAATGAGATTTTTCGACCAAAGAATGAAGCAACCCTTAGATTGGCCTAAATGGAGCACCTCTCGATCAGGGACTGGGACATCAGAGCCTTCCTCACCATCTTCAATACATGTCACCGATACGCGAGATAAGCTATCCGGAATTGGCATAGAATGGTACGTAGTAGCTTGCCTGTAGAAATAAGCATGTGCAACGGCACGTATTGGCTCATCCAGGTAGAGAGTACAATCCTCTCTAACTTCTTCTACTGGGGAATCAGGGGAAGGGTCACCCAGTACTACTGTCTCAAGCGGATGATTGCTATCTTTGCTACTGGGAAATACAGGGGAATCAATATTCTTCAGTTCCTCAATTAGCTTCCCCGAGTTCAGGATAGTTGCGATCTCAGCTCTCATCTCAGCTTTCATCTCAGCTCCCAACTCAGCCATTATCTCAACTCTCATCTCCTCATGCATATTTTTCATCATCTAGTTTTGTATTTGGCGTTGAGCATCAAACTCAGTTAGGAGTGATTGCTGCATCTCAGCTACTCTAGATTGAAACTGAGCTTCAGTAGACTGTTGAGATGGTCGTCCAAAATATTTTTCTAGACCCATTTCCCTCGACTCCCCTCGAACTTAGCCTGGGTAATCTGGCCTTCCAATCGTCATCGCTAGGATGTCCATCCTCCCACTTTGAGTGAAAATCCCTTGGCTGGTCTGCTGTGTAAGGTCATCCTGCATCGTATAATACGTCATAAGTGAGGTACTAATAAACCCAAGACAACAATCACATGTGATTATTATATGTCAGCACTTACAATCCTTCCAGCCACCTCAGCAACTGCTTTATTGATGTACTTCCCACCTTTCATCCTCGCTGCTTTCCATTTTTTGTGACGTGGAGGAGGGGCAGGGGCCTAGACGACAACGGCGGGATCTGAGGCGGATACCTCCTCTAATCTTTGTTGCTCCTCCTCCATCATCTTTTGTTGAAGCTTTCTGTATCCGCCACGAGACAAATAATGCGGATATATATTTGCAGCACCCTTTTGTTTGTTAGCTTCATTTAATTCCTATTAAGGCATAAGAGGGAAATCTAAGTCAGTGATAGCAACAAAATGTAGAGAACTGAAGGATGTTACCTGAAATTGTGGGTCTTGCATGATACAAACAACCTCCAGTCTTCGGGGAATAGAAACGGATATTTCTGACATGGATCTTCATTTTTCTTTGATCCTTGAACATAAAATCGTGTCAGCTTGTACTTAAAATCTTTCCACCGAATGCGAATAAGGCCCATCCAGTGCTTCTTCAGTTCCTTAGTGTCAAGAACATCATAGGTTTGCTGCAAAGTACAACAATGTGTCATGAAATTTGAACAAATTGAAATAAAGATATAAATGAAGTGGTGTTGAAAGTTACATACTAAAATTTATTGCCATATCCTATCTTGTGTTTCTTGTGGAACAGACTACCATCCAGAGTACAGTATGCTAACTCTGCTTCGTGCCAAATACCCTAAAAAGCTAATAAATCGACCTTGCTCATCATCGATAGGATTCATATCAGCATCGAACTCTACATGCACCTTCTCACGTCTTTGGCGAAGACGTGCAATTAAGGAGGCCATAGTTGTACATCCCCTAACCTTTTTCACCACCATTGGGTTTTCATCTACGTGTCCATCACTGTGTGACTCATTAGAATTCGCCATATTTCTGTTAAGAAATCAACGTCAGATATAAATAAATTGCAATCAACATTAATAAAGTAAACTAAGGTAAAAACATATAACACACAATACTATAAGTCATAAAAACATATAACACACAATACTATAACTCATATTGTAATTAACTCCTTACTTTATGTATTTTCCCATATTCCTTCACAGTGATCTTGTCTTACAGCATAGTGATCATCATCAACCAATTCCGCTTTACGTGGTTTAGGCGGATTTATAATAAAAGGGGGTATATCGTCCAGGTAAAAGGTTGGATCACCATCCTTTTGTTTTTTACTTTGAAGTACAATCGACATTTTTTTATTTGCTGGGTCTGTGACATAAAACACTTGACTAGCCTGACTTGCTAGAATGAATGGCTCATCTCTATAACTAACTCTTTCAAGATCAACTGAGGTAAATCCAAACTGTTGGTCGACCACAACGGCATTATTATTAACCCACATACATTTGAATAAATGAAATTTGAATTTGTTGTATGTCATCTCCCAAATTTCTTCAATAACTCCATAGTAAGCCATAGATGCCATTACAGGGTTCTTGTCTTACGAACTTGAAAAATGTATGGCTTCAGCTATAATCACCCCACTATTTTGCACTGTACTCTTGTCATCTTGAATCTTTGTGTAGAATGAATACCCATTTATGTCATAACCGCTCCAGGTGATCACCTCAAATGAAGGCCCCTATGCTAACCATTTGGTCATCTCAGAAGCATCAATGTCACGAGAAACTCTTTCCTTCAACCATCCTATGATTGTCTTATTCTGTTCATTCGCTATCTGCATGTCATTCTTTCTAGGATATATCTTCTTTTACACATGTTTATGTTCATGGAAATAAGGTTGAATTTCTTCCATATTATTCAAGATATATAGGTGTGCTTGTAACACTTCTTCACGAGGCATACTCTTCACTTTTAAACCTCGTGTTCCCTTGCTTGCGCCTTCTTCATGCCGTGATTGTACATTCACCCCAGATAGATAATCATTGCAAAAGTCTATAGCCTCTTCCACTACTTATCTTTCCACAATGGATGCTTCAGGTCGATAAAGATTTTTTGAATAACCTCTTAAAACCTTCATGATACGCTCAAAAGGGAACATCCATCTTAGATAAACCGGACCGCACATCCTCATTTCTCTTACTAAATAAGCAACCAGATGGACTATTATATCAAAAAATGCTGGGGGAAAATGCATCTCTAGTTGGGAGAGAATAATGTAACCTTCATTTAGGGCACCAAAAGGCATGCCTTTATGTGCCCTATCCTGAATATAGGGCGTATAAAGTCCCACCTACGTTCTTTAAAATTTCAAAAATGCCACTGCCTTCATTTTTTACTCTCTTTTTTAAAAAAGGACGCGAATTTCAGTAGTAAAAACTATATTCTGTAGTAGTGCTTCTATCATCATATTCTTATGCTCAAACTCACATTCATGCATGGTAAAGCTTGATTCTAACTCTTCTATATCAAGAGTAAAATTGGGCAGCACCTCCCCTATTTATTCATAATTTCCCAAATTTACAAAATTTCAAAAACAACTTCAAACAACCACAATATATATATATATATATCAAAATGCTCCTTACAACAAGGGGAGACAATTGCAACAACTTAATGGCTTTAAATCCCTCTCTTTTTCACTTTACTCTCAAAACCCTAAGTCTTAGAACTTGAGAAAGAGGGCTCAATTCAAAATTTGAAACCATGGAAGTTGAAGAGGAAGTTACAAGGAAGAGATTGGTATATAGATTAAGGTAGCATCTTTGTTACCTTTGATTTTCTCTAGCTCTTCTTCTTATTTTTCCCAAAAATGGCGTCCTCTCCTCCCAAGTTTCAGCCCATGAAGTCGGTCTAAATGGCTGAAAGTGGAGCGAATTTGATGATTTAATAAATCATGCATTAATGGAATGGAAGGCTAAGATTGAGTCTTAAAATCCCATCTCAATCTAATGGTTGAAACTTGGCCACACATAGGCCATTTGCCAGCTTCTTATTGGAGGGTTAAAAGGTGTCATTATGACTGAATTTTTTTGGTTAGAAATCTGGTTACCTTAACCAAATTGGATCCCATTCGGTTACTTTTACCGATTGTATTTTTTACCGGTAAATCTTTTTATACTTTTCTGAAGATATTTTCTTCCTCATTTAATCTCCATATTTTCATCTTGAATATAACAAAATTATTATCCCCAAAATACCCCTTACTTTCCCCAAATTTTACAGGATTAATTTATCATGTCCAAAATCCCTGAAAACGTATAATCAGAGAGCAAAATTCTTTTAGGGTCTTGAAAAATACTACATTTTCCACTTATTCTCTAGCCCTTTTTCTTTTTCCACGTTATCAAGGAATCATGATATGAAATTCATTTTATGGTTTATGGCTTGCACTTGAGGCAATTGTTCTCTACATTGAGGGACCACGAGCTTTATGTTAAGAAGGAGAAATGCTCCTTCACCCAAGAAGAAGTACCATTCTTGGGACATATTATTGGCAAGGGAAGACTTCGCATGGACCCGGCCAAAGTGCAAGCCATTCTGGAGTGGGAACCACCCACAAGGGTCACTGAACTAAGATTGTTTCTTGGTTTGGTGAACTACTATCGCCGGTTCATTCAAGGGTACTCTTCTATTGCCGCTCCACTCACTGATTTGTTGAAGAAAAAGCAAGTATGGAGCTAGAGTCCAAGGTGTCAACAGGCCTTCAAGGCTCTAAAAAAGGTCGTGACTGAAGAACCTATACTTACTCTGCCTGACCTCAACGAATCAGTTGAGCTACACACCGATGCCTCCGACTTTGCTATTGGTGGAGTCTTGATGCAATAAGGATACCCCATTGCATTTGAAAGCCAGAAGCTTAATAATACTGAGAAGCGGTACACTGTGCAAGAAAAGGAAATGACCGCGGTAGTACATTGCCTTCGAACATGGAGGCACCACTTACTCGGGAGTAAGTTCGTGATCAAGACTGATAATGTAGCCACTAGCTACTTCCAGACACAAAAGAAGCTTACTCCTAAGCAAGCACGATGGCAGGATTTCCTTGCAGAGTTTAAGTATACCATGGAGTACAAGTCGGGCAGAGCCAATCTAGTGGCCGATGCTTTAAGCCGCAAGAGCACCCTTGCCAGCATCTGTCGTCCTCAGAGTAGCTTGAGGAATCGTATCAAAGATGGGCTGAAGCATGATAAGATAGCCCAATCTATCCTTAGCCTCGTAGGAGGCAAGACTCGAAGATTTTGGATCGAAGATGGAATGTTCCTCACTAAAGACCAGTGCATCTATGTACCTTCTCATGACAACCTTCGAAGAGAGGTGTTGAAGGAGTGTCATGATAGCAAGTGGGCTGGTCATCCGGGCCTACATCGTATATTGGCCCTTGTAGAAGATTCCTACTATTGGCCTCGGTTGAAGGAAGATGTTGAGGCCTATGTGAAGACTTGTCTTGTATGCCAACAAGACAAGGTGGAACATGCATCCCCCGCTGGATTACTGTAGCCTCTCCCTATTCCAGAGCGTCTCTAGGAGAGCATTTCTATGGACTTCATCGTGGGCCTCCCCACGAGTGAAGGTTTCAACTAGATCATTGTGGTGGTAGATCGATACTCTAAATATGCCACATTCATTCCCGCTCCCAAGGAATTTTCTGCTAAACAGACATCTCAACTATTCTTCAAACATGTGGTCAAGTATTGGGGGCTGCCACGATCAATAGTCAGTATTCGAGACACTCGCTTCACAGGACGATTCTGGATGGAGTTGTTCAAGCTCAAGGGGTCTAAACTCAACTTCTCCACTAGTTTTCATCCTCAGACTGATGGGCAGACTAAGAGGGTGAATGCTCTTTTAGAGCTATATTTGAGGCACTATGTAAGTGCCAATCATCGAGATTGGGCGAAGTTGCTTGATGTAGCCCAATTCTCATATAACTTACAGAGAAGTGAGTCCACCGGCCGAAGTCCTTTGGAAGCCGTCATGGGTCAGCAACCCTTAACACCCAGCACAATTGCCATAGGTTATAAAGGACCAAGTCTTCCTGTGTACATGTTCGCAAAGGACTGTAATGATCAAGCTGATATTGCGCGAGCTTACTTAGAGAAAGCCTCCAAGAAGATGAAGAAGTGGGCTGATAAGAAGAGGCGTCGAAGGGAGTTCCAAGTTGGGGACCTTGTCCTTGTCAAGATGTATGCACATGCGAGGTTGGAAGGAAGGCATAGGGGTCTTCTCAGGAGATATGAAGGACCTTTCCCATTCTTAAGAAGATTGGGACCCAAGCCTACAAGGTGGAGCTGCCTACCGGAATCCATTATCACCCCATCTTCCATGTCAGTTTACTCAAGCCTTATCATGGTGATCCCTTATATCCGGAAAGAGGCATCTCACGACACGCACCAATGAGCATCAAGGTCCAACACAATAAACAGGTTGAAGAGATCCTTGCTGATTGAAAGGTACGCCGTTCGAACCAACCTGCAATTCATGAGCTTCTTGTCAAGTGGAAAGGACTTCCCCAAAGTGAAGCAAGCTGGGAGCCCATTTCTCACTTGTGGCAATTCCGAGACCAGATCCAAGCCTACGAGGAGAAGAAGGCAACGAGGATGTCGCCAGATTAGATGGGGGAGGATGTCATGATCTACTCTAGAGAACCCTAGAATTCTCTAGATTTCTCTTGTAAATACTTGTATATTCATGGCCATTCTAGAATTCTCCACACAATTCTACACATGTATAAATATCTAGATATTTTGGAGGAGAGTTCTGGAAGGCGAATATAGGCCGTTGGATTGAATCGATCTCCACCGTCCATTGAGGAGGTGGAGTAGTATAAATACCCCCAAGGAGTTGAGTTGTAATCACCAAACATTTGAAAGCATTCAAGTATTCTCCCAAGTTCTCCATCTCTCTCTAGTTTCTCTCTCTAGACTTCCTTAGTTCTTACAACTAAGTTAAGTCTTTGAAGGCTTACTAGCAGGTTTCAGAGCTTGAGTTTGAGCTAAGCTTACTAGGCCACACGGAGCTTTTATCAAGTAAATATTAAGCCCATGACATAACGTGCGGGCAACCTATTCCTTATATTACCTTCAACAGTGATGGCTCAATCTTTGCTTACTCGATACATACTATTTCTGCACAAGTTTGCACCTTTATGAAATAAATTTTGGCGTCCTCTTTGTTTCTCACGTAGTAGCATTGAGAATTTTTTCTTTATATGTCAGTTTTTCTATCCTTTCAATTAGTAATGAAAGGTCCTTGAAAATCTCCTCTACGCTGGGCATGTTTGAGGGGATGCTAAAATCCAAGAGCATCATCTGAAATTTTGGAATTAAGATGGAGAACGAAGTAGAAGCATGTAGGTATTTCACCAGAAAAATGTAGGGATGCAAAAAATTACGAGAAAGGGGAGCTAGTTGATGGCCCTTCCCAGTGAACTTTGTCTGTCAATGTCATGTAATTAAGAAAGACAAGTTATACAGATTACAAAAACTGGTAAGTGTCATAAGAAGCTGTAAATGATGTGTTTATATTACCATTTTGCTATGATTTAAAAAGCAGGCATTTGGGCAGTTCACTCACAAGTTTTGCTGTTACAGTCTCATCTTGCGTGTAATAGAAATTTTTTCTATTCGAAGAAACACCTAAAAAAAGAAAAAATCTTAATTGATGTTGTTAAACCTTGTGGGAATGATACTTTCATATTCTAGACTCACTATGGACTCAAGGAGGTAAGTGAATAAATCCTAAAATAAAAATATCTGACGGAGTTAAATAGACTGATCCTTTTAGACCATTTTTCCTTTGGGAGCTTAAAATTAGTAAACCCAACCCTTCAATTAAACAAGTTTAACTAGGCCGATCTATCGAGCCCCACCCATTTTACTTGTTTAATAAACATGTGGGATCCAAGTCAAATCAACCTTGTTGTGACGAAAAAAAAAGGAAGAGTGCATGCACTCCGCCAGTCCCAAATGTGTGGGGCTAATAGACAGCTTTTGCATTCAGTCTTCACCGTGCTGCACGTTACGTTCATTTCTATTGCTTTAATTTGAATGTTCTCCAAAGACTTTGACTCCGGTTAAAATGTGAGCCCATCTCTTTTGTCGTCCTTAATAATAAGCTCCTTTTCGTAGTTTCATACACACATATAGATAGGACCACTATGTTGTGGTGTTCATTTTATATCTGGCAATTTCATGTCCATTTTTACTGTACAAGCTCCTAAGATTGAAGACTTTTGATGTGGGCGAAAACAATTAACAATTATGTTTTAATTTTTCTTTGAGAATCTAAGTGAGTATACTATATTTCTCTTTTTTTCCTGATTTGTGGAACTTGAGCAGCACTGCAGGTGCAACTCACTACACGACATCCAAATCCCTAATCTCCAACTATCATACAGCTAGAAGTAAATATTATGAGATAGTGTAATTTTTTGCATCAATAAAGTTTGAACTCATAACCTTATCAATATACACACACATCTGAATAATTTTAAACAATACGATGACCAGACTAACCTTGTGATGTTGTCTATCCACAAGAGCTAGACAATGGGCCAAGGCTCAACCCGTGTGGTAGAAGTAACGGAGGATACTTTTTTTTTTAAATAACAAGCTTCATCTTAATAGGTGTTGCCAATTATATAAATCACACGATATTGTTGTCAATTTCTATCAATAACTAATTTTTTGAATGAATTGTTGACCATATAGATCTAGTTGAATAACTACATTGATTTTTTTTTTTTTTTGTCTTCCTCTACTCTATTTAACATATGCAAGTGTTCTTGTAGCTCAAGGTATATCACTAAAAAACAAAAAACAAGGAAAGTTGTTGCACTCCATGGTCCAAATTGTGGGGCCAATAGACTACTTCTTTATTCAATTCTGACCTGCATGCAACACATTACGTTCATGCCAATTGCTAGAGCTGGTAATACGGGCCACCCGGTGGGTTTGGGCTGGCCCGTCATGGGTTTTGAGCCCGGCGGTCCGGGCTCAAAATACCCATTTTAATATGGGTCATGATTTTTCAAACCCAACCCATAACCGGTGGGTTGGTGGGTTGGGTGGGCCGGCCCGTATTTTTTTTCTTTTTTCAACCATTTTTTTAAACAATATAATGAATTTTTTTTAGAAGCCAAAAATCCTAAATCATAAAAATACATTAGAATATCATAAACTTCCAAATTTAAACCATAACATCAAACTTAAAGTTCTAAATATAAACCTTAACATCAAACTTTAAAGTTCTAAATATTACTTTAAA
>JANTPZ010141024.1:0-16457 GCA_025593235.1 Vachellia pachyceras | reverse complement strand
TCTGTTTATATATAATATAATAATATACACACACATATACCTATATATTATATGAATGGGCTTGACGTGTAAAGTTATTGCAATCATTTCCTCTTCTTAGATTTTTCATTTTAAAAATAAGAGTCAAAGATAACAATTTATCATACTGGACAAATTCTTTGTTTAGTTGGTCCCCCAAACTCAAAAACTATCAAAGCATTGCAACATATTAATATTAATAATGTCTTCTTTCTACCTTGTTTTTGTTTCAGTTTAATGCACCAAATATTACAATATAAAGTTATAAAAAATAAAATATGAATTAAATAGATAAATAAAAATGTTTGTCATTTCTTTAATGAAAATTAACCATTAAAACACTCATAATGCTAATAAATAAATTTATAAAAAAATAGTGTATAAAAAATACTATGAAAACAAATATCATAACCAATTCTTAAAGTATGATGTGATTGACTCATTCTAGGAGATTAAATAAAATAAATAAATTATTTTAAATTATTTTTATTTATTATTATTTAAATTAATTTGTTCAACTTGTACAATGATATATAATCTAAAGATACATAAAAGTATTTCAGATAAATTGTTGGCAAAAAAAAATTACATAAATTATGCAATATATGTTATAGTTAACCAATTCATTTAAATTTTTAATCTTCTTAAATTAATCAATTGAATCTTATATTAAAAATTAGAAGTAATATTAAATATTGTATTTTTTTCCTACACTCAAACTTTTGCTTATTACTTGATGCACTGAATTCTTCGGAAGGCTCCTTTACAAACTCCACAGAGTTCTTACACACTCACAAGCCTTTAAGCCACTGAGCTATCAGTGGCCACTGCAGTGAAGCAAGCATCAAATAGAATAAGAGTTTGTTTGGAAGTTATTTTGAAACCTAGGTTTCACAGAATCCGAAGTAAAAATTAAGTTTTGAAAAGTGATTTATGTTTGGGAAGTTATAGCTTTTACATATTCCGAGGCAAAAAAGTGGGTAAGAAAGAGGAAAGTAAGAAAGAGAGAAAAAGTATGAAAGAAAAGAGAAAAAAAAGTAGGAAAGAGAAAGTATGAAAGAGAAAATCTAGGTTTTAAAACCTAGGTTTTGGTAACCAAGTTCCAAACGAGCCCTGGCTTGGCAATGATCGATGTAAAAGAATGTATACATGTACACATACATATATATATATATGTGTGTGTGTTAGTGATTAATTAATAATTATATTGAGCGAAGAAAAAGGTGTGGGTACATTGATATACATGTGTGTGTACTATCAGAAAAATGTCATTTAACGATGAAAAAATCCATCGTTAAATGGCTATTTTCCATAAAAAAATTTCATTTCGCGACAGAAAATATTAGCAATATTCATTTTAGAGACAGAAAATAGCCATTAAATGATATTTTTTTAGTAGTAGAGAGATTTAGATGCATTGAATGCAGATGTCTGAGAATGAGATTCCAACTTCTCAGGTCATTTCCAGGACAAGAAGCTAACTCAGATGTTTGTTCTTCTCCTTACATTTTCTTCAGCAGACTCTCATTTTCAAACCATGATCCCCACTTTCGGTTTTCACCTTTCTCTTCTTCACTCATCATGTCACCCCCTTGTTATAGTGGGGCCTCCTTTTATTCCCCGGTAGGAGAAGTTTCAAAATCTCGGAACTTACCAAGATTAAGTTATGCATTTATATTCGGATAGTATTTAAAGAGGTATCTACAAATTGTCCATCAACAATATAATCACATTGATAGAGATATTTAAATTCATAACCTTATAAATTATAAGTTAATTTTTTACCAATTATTGAATCAATATTTATTGGCATACTGGGGACTCCTCTATGCATACTCATGTATGTACATGCCTTCTTCATAGATTCACACTCCAAATTAATAACAAAAAAAAAAAAGTTGTGGTTCATGTCTTGTGTCGCTCTGTCGTGTCTATTTGTTCGTAATCCTTTACTCAAGTGCGTGTATTTTGAATAATCATATCCGAAATGTTGTTGGATATTAAATATATTTAAATCCCGTTTTCACCATCTACGCTGTGCCCGTTTATATTAAAAGTATAACTATTTTTTTTAAATGTGATTTATGAATTACAAGATAAATGCGCAGCAGAAAGAGTTTTATCTCGATTTATTGTAAACGTGTTTTCCAACGTTAACCAAACAAGCCCACCTAACATTCATCGTCACCGTCACCTCCATTTTCCATTTTTCGTGTTCATTCATCACCAACGGCACGCTTGACTTGACGGTCTCTCCGGCCGGTGTGGCCACAGCCGCCATGCGCCTTGTATTTGGGGAATATCAGTGACCTTGCTAGGCCATTTCCGTTGTATTCATTCATTCAGATAAAGTACCTAACGATTAATTTATCTTAATTACCTGTTCGTATTTGATATTAGGATTATAGTTATTAATACCAGAAAAATCAAATTAATTCGACATTGATAATTAAAAATGATCAAATGCCAACGGAACGTATGATAGATGGGTTTGCTTAATTAGTGAGTGTGTTTATGCCTGTGGATTAGGAAAATGAACGAACCAACGATCGATGCTGTTTTAACAACAATTTAGTTGTTTTGGTTAAAGTAATAATAAACAAGTTTTTATTGATTTCATACAGTCATGTTATTTAGAATTTGAAGTGAATTATATTGTTTGTTAGTGTAGCAATTAATGGAATAATATATTAATAATAATGGTATCGATGTTGACCAATGATTACATATATTGATAAATACAAGATGATAATTGAACATTATGAGATAAATTATAATAATCAAACAAAAGTTTAAAAGTAGAAGACCATTTCATTTTATGCTCAGTTCAGCTTGCTATTTTTATTCAAATAAGCTTGGATAATTTACTATAAAAAAATGCTATTTAACGATGGAATTTTATATCGCTAAATGACATTTTTCTTGTAGTGATTTATTACTACCATCCTTTTAATTAACTGAGAAATTTCAATTAGTTATTGTAGGGTCAAACTTAAAATAGTGCAAGTCCTGTTTATTCACAAATCACAATCATGTCTAAGACCTACTTTCATTTCCATTTCACATGGGCAATATTATTTTAATTTTAAAACAACGCACCCAGACACATGTAGGTTTGAATTGAGTTATTTTCATTTGGGTGCCGTTTGGTAGCATGGAAATGACAGGTTGGAAGTGGAATTGAGGTGAGAACTGGGATCAATTCCATGGATAGATTTGTTTGGTATGTGAGAAGTGAATTCCAGTTCCAACCCAATTCCTGTAACTTACTTCCATCCCTCCCCCCATGGAATTGGGATCAGTTTCATGGAACCAAGTTTTCATACCATTGTGCCCTTCTCAGAGCTCGCTCGTGATGAACTCTTCCTCTCTGGTGAAGCGGCAGCGACAACTGCGACAATGGAAATGAAAAGAAGGCGATGGTGATGACGATGACGGCACTGTTCTTCTTTGTCTCCGTCAATGAAGGCGTCTCTATTGAAGGCGACGACGATGACGAATGAGATCTGACGGCATTGTTCTTCTCCATTGCTTCTCGATGGCGACCGGCGAGGACGAAGGAGGTCTCCAACTCTGTCGAGGGTGAGGGTAAGGAGGACGAGGCAGATTTGTCAAAGGCATCCCGTCAACCAAAGCTCCTGCGACGATGATAGCACTATGACAGCGGCGAGTACGAAGGAGGACAAAGGACGCCGGAGATGGACGAAGGATGAAGGATGACGGCACTGTTCTTCTCCGTCTCCGTCGATGAAGGCATCTCTGTTGAAGGTGACGATGAGGACGAAGGATGTTTGTTGAAGGCGACGACAAGGATGAAGGAGATGGATTTTTCTGGGCAAAGGGCATTTTGGTACTTTCACAATATGTACACATATTTTATATCCCACTTCTTCCATCCTACCAAATAGGTTTTAAAACCCACTTCCAGTTCCATCTCCACCTCCACCTCCAGCTCCACTTCTATCAAAATCACTCTCGTGTACCAAACGGGGCATTAAGTGTGTTCTTTAAAGTTAAAAATAATTCTTATATATTTATTATCATCATAAATAGATAATAAACAATTTTTTTTAATGATTTAAGAATATGAAATGTAACCAATATTGTACTAAACACTTCATTAACAACTTTGTTCAAAGGTTTAATAAATGCTAAGGTGAGTATTTGTTTACTGGGAGAATTACCCAGAGGTTTCAAGTAAGGGAATTATTACAAAATAATCTTAAAGGGTTATTAATAGTAGCTATCTCACATGTAAATAATACTTCTCAATTTGTTATTAACAACCTACCAGGATCATTTTATAACGCTTCTTTTATTTAGAATCTCCTGGTGATTCTCCCTTTGGAAATGATGGGGTAACGCCTTAGCCTCAAGTTTCCTAGTACTTGTATTGTTCGTTAGGGGTTTCATTTGATCCTTGTCTCTCTGGATTTTGCATGCAGGGCTACGGAATATCTTACCATGCACTTAACCACATCGAATTACTAATAAATGCCATCGGTAGAAATAAAGCTGACTATTGGACCGTTTATATTGTAACGTGTTCTCACTCTCCTAAATTTCGCGTGATTTCGCGTCCTTCTCTCTCTTTTATCTAATTCCAAAGACTGGCCCCTCCCAATACTCTTCCCTCGAGGGAGACCGAAAGAGAGAGAAAATAGACTCAGCGAGGGAGAGAAGCGAAGAGGAGGGAGAGGGAGAGGGAGAGGGAGAGGGCGAGGGTGGGAGTTTGTGTGACACTGACATTGCCCCAAGGGCCGCTCCACCATCAACCACAGCTCGTGACAGCTCCACCGCCACCACCACCACCACAGGCACAAGCTGAAAATGACTCACTGAAGGTGTCTGTTCGCCGTGGCTCCCATATGGAGAGCGATAAGGTATCTCCGCTCCAGTACTCTCTCATTGTACGGACACACGGTTGGATTCCTTTGTTTTTGTGCCTTAATGTGCCTCGGTGGTTGTTGGTGCTTGGATCGGCTTGATCCAGCTAATAAGCTTTGGTATGAACGGAATTTTGACCGATCTACCGGTTTTTCGTGATTTTGTGCTTACTTGGAGGTCGGGGAAAGCTCGCCGGAGCTATTATCTGGTGAGGTCCCCGATCGTTGTGATTGTATGGTTGTCTTAAAAAGGTGATTATAGCTCTGCTTCATGGATTGTAACAAGAGACGTATTGGTTATCATTTCTTGTCAAGATCTTAAAATCTTAAAAGGAAGTTGGCATGCATGCCTTATCGTTTGGTGGCCCTGGGAAAAGAAGGCAATCAAAAGAAGTGGAAATGTGGAATCCAGTATATATGTTCATGCTCTTTTTTATTTAACCATAGCGGCCGAGAGGATCTGACTTCGTAACTGTAATTTAGACCATCTTGAACTGAGCCGGTGGTTAGCTTAGCCTCGAGGAGCTATATACCTGAATTTGCTACTCTCAGAAAAGTGCTAGCCGCCTATGTAGATGCTTATTTTTTCATATTATTTTTAGTCACTTTTCGTTTACTTTATGCCTCTCCCAGTTTAAAATGTTTTGTCAATGTCGACTCTGTTTGAGTTGGTTCTATATAATTTGATCTATTTCGTGGTATAATTTCTAGCTATATCTTCGTTTTCCTATGAAATCTTTTAATCTTGTACTTTTTCTGCTCTTCTGTCTCTGATGAAGTTTCTGGCTGATATTCCATATTTTCATGTTCTAGCGTATTTCACAGAACCGTTTTAGTTTGCTTCCGGTAGCATTGTCATTAGGTTTTCTCTCTAGGGTCACTGAATTAACATTAAAGCTTTTTAGGCATGTGATTTTGATGCCTTCCTGGGAACTGAGTCACCTGGTTGAACATTATCCCTGTATGGATCTATTGAGTTCTTCTTTATTTGTACTTCCTTCAAATTGGCCTTGTTATCTGTGCCTAAATTCATATAAAACCATCCACTTCTTGTAGTTATATGATCAAGAAGAATGTTGGACAACAAATTAATTCTTTATTAGGGGGATATCTTTTCTTTATTAAATAGCTATTTCCTACTGTAAATTGCAGGAAATGTCAACTACTGTTGGTGAGGGCAATGATGCAGTCACTGGCCACATAATATCCACCACAATTGGAGGCAAAAATGGGGAACCTAAACAGGTATGATGTTTTATCACTCTTCTTTCCCTCTTTATTTTTATTGGAAAATATATCTTAATATGTTTATCTGAAAATCTAGTGGGTGATGGCACTTGTTTTACATTGTGATCAAATAGAACCACTTATTGGGGTGGTGATCTAAAATTAGTGGCCTGCTCTTTCTATCTAATGTCCTTAATACGCATATGATACAGTTTGTCACCTATAAATGACATTTTTCCCCTTCAAAACCTTACAAAACCTTAGTAGTATTTTGGGTTCTGAAAGTCGTAGCTCTGTTAAATCATGCATGTGCTGTGATAATTACTAATTCACCTTTTGAATACTCAAATTTGATATCTGTTGTTGTTCTTCTTCCTCTTATTATGTCTTGCATAAGTTATGCAACTGAGTTGAGACGCCTTTCCTAATTCCTCTTGCAGACCATCAGTTACATGGCAGAACGTGTTGTTGGCACTGGATCATTTGGAATTGTTTTCCAGGTATGAGTAAGTAAACTTTGGGGAAGCAATTTTTCCTTGTATCCCTTCTATGCTTGAGTTTCTCATACAGTTCCATTTATCCTAAAATATAGGCAAAGTGCTTGGAGACTGGGGAAACAGTGGCTATAAAGAAGGTCTTGCAGGACAGGCGGTACAAGAATCGTGAACTGCAGTTAATGCGTTTGATGGATCATCCTAATGTAATTACCCTGAAGCACTGTTTCTTCTCTACAACTAGCAGAGATGAACTTTTCTTGAACTTGGTCATGGAATATGTACCTGAGACTATGTATCGAGTTCTGAAACACTACAGTAGTATGAATCAGAGGATGCCTCTGATCTATGTGAAACTTTACACTTACCAAGTACGAACTCTTTTCTTTGTGCTGCTGGCTATCTTGCTGTTTAGTATTTCTGTTTTTCCCAAAGCTTATGTATCTATGGTTCTCAGATCTTTAGGGGACTGGCATATATCCATACTGTATCTGGAGTTTGCCATAGAGATTTGAAGCCTCAAAATCTTTTGGTAAGTTTTTCTTTGGCTGTTTTTTTTTAGTTGCAATTATTGTTTCTTTATTCATGGCATACACTTCTTCGTAGGTTGATCCTCTCACACACCAAGTGAAGCTTTGTGATTTTGGGAGTGCAAAAGTTTTGGTATGTTGGATTTGAACACCTCATTGATTTATATGAACTCCTTTGCTTATTTCCATATGTCACCATGGTGTTGCTTGAACCAAGATTTTACACCATGATAAGGGGTATTGTTTTTCTTAAAGGGGATTACAAATGCTCTTGAACAAACATAAAATGAAAAATGCTCTTAAAATGTTTTCTGAAAGGGGTGTTGCAATCAAGTCTGTATACACCATGATAACCTGGAAGTATGAGAGCAGAAAATAAGCTTTGGCTAATAAAGCTCGGTTGCACTTAACATTTTCATGAGACTTGTCAATTTATTATGTTCCTGTTTATATCAGGTAAAGGGTGAATCAAACATTTCCTACATATGTTCACGTTACTATCGAGCTCCAGAACTAATATTTGGTGCAACAGAATACACAACTTCAATTGATATCTGGTCAGCTGGTTGTGTCCTTGCTGAGCTTCTTCTTGGCCAGGTTGTTATTGATACTCATGCTCAAGAAGCCCCCTCCTCCTAATCCTTCTTCCATTAGTTGTTTTAGGTTGCTCATAGTTTCAAATGTTTCTTCAGCCATTATTTCCAGGAGAAAACCAGGTGGATCAACTTGTGGAAATCATCAAGGTGCCTAACACTTGTCTAGCTCGTGTTAATGAGGGTTTAATGAATCTAATTGCAGCAAGATAATTATTTTGTTGTTTTTGTAGGTTCTTGGTACCCCAACTCGAGAAGAAATTCGTTGCATGAACCCAAGTTATACGGATTTTAGATTTCCACAGATTAAGGCTCACCCTTGGCACAAGGTAATAATATAACGTAATTTTGATAATAATCAGGCGGCTTTATAATAAATGACCTTCTTTTGTGCCCTTCTCCCTGTATGATGTAGTCAATGCAATGATAAATTTGATCCATGTTTCAGGTTTTTCATAAGCGAATGCCTCCTGAAGCGATTGACCTTGCTTCAAGGCTTCTCCAATATTCACCTAGTTTTCGATGTAATGCGGTAAGACAACCCATATTACTTTTCTCCGCTCATCCCCCTGACATGAAAAGCAGATATCACTTTACATTTAAGTGGGATTATGACACATCCATATTGATTCAAACGCCCATTTAAAATTCTTTTCTTTTCCTTCATTATAATTCTATGGAATTAGATCAACATGGTTTAGCGTCCAGTTAAATTTTCTGCTGTAAACACCCCACTCCCCCAAAAAAATGATTCGCTCTCACTTATTCAATGGTTTTCACTTATTTTAGCTGGAAGCATGTGCACATCCTTTCTTTGATGAGCTTCGTGAACCTAATGCCAGACTACCTAATGGCCGCCCTTTGCCCCCACTTTTCAACTTTAAACAGGAAGTATGTATCACATTGAGTTCTTCAACTGCATATTATTATTGTTGTTATTTGAAAAAGACAATTGCATATTATATATTCACACAAAGCGTCTTTATGACTGTCATCTTCTGCTACTACTGTACCATATAATATATAGAAGAGGGAATTGTATAACAATTCTTGATACCTAAACTTGTGCTAAATGCAATAATCTATGCCAAACTCACCTGGGAATGATTCTTGGGCATTTAATAAAATGTTTTTTGTTAGTAAAACCAAGGCAGCCTTGGCTGAAACGAAATGCTTTGACTGCAGCTGTCTGGAGCATCACCTGAATTGATCCGTAAGCTCATCCCAGAGCATGTTAGGCGGCAGAGTATTGTGGGCTTCCAGATTCCACCTGGTACATTGATGTAAAGAAAAGATATAAAACGGAGTAAACCAATCTTAGTGATCAACAAGAAACAAGATACAAAGGATGGCCTATCTTTGGTCATTACAAGTGGGGGGTTCTGGCGCTATTTGCGGTTTTTGTCCCCATGTGAGGATGTATACATGCAGTGGTTGCTTGGCATAACCTGGAAATCGGTTATTGTCTAATGTCATTTTAGTTAAAAGGCATACTTATTTACTGCATCTGTACATTGTTTTTGATCAGATCCCAGAAAGCTAGGAGTATAGAATGTTGATCGAATTCGCTTCTGCGCCTAGGTAGGGGTTGCCAGAGCCTACCAGAAAATCAAGGGGGTCCTCGGCAGTAAGTTTGGGTTGCTTTTTTTTACCCCAAGTGATCGTATGGTGTTTCTATCTATGCATATCTCAATCTTGGGTTCGAAGCTTAGACTTTTCTTTGCATTCTTCACCTCACTTGTCCAGTACCCCTTCCATGTCTTGACCGAAGAATGATTTGAGCTTGCCATTGTGTTTGACACTGTTCCCTTCAGGGAATGACAAGATTCAATACGGAGGGAAAGCTCTTTCATTCAATCGAGGCACATTAACCATTATATTACCATCTAATGGTATCAAGGTAAAAGGGCCTTTATTTTTATTTTTTTAAAAATAAACTGACATTCCCTTTGAAAGTAGTAGATTACAATTGAGGCGTATTAAACATTAGATTGTTATCTAATATTATTGAGGTAAATTTTTTTTAAGAAATAAATGTCACTTGAAATCATTGGATTACGATTTGATAGTTATTACCCCCGGTCTATGCAAGTAAATTAAGAAAATGAAATTAATTAATTACAATAAATGTGATTTGTGTTTTTTTAAGTAAATGCGTGTGTAATATTGAATTATATATTAGCCGGTTATTAATGAGAGTCCATTGATTTTTTTTTGGATATATTAAGGAAATTAACTATCTGACTAACTGTATTGCTTTGTTGGCCAAAAAAAAAAAGACTAACTATATTGCTTTTATTGGATCTACTGATATTTATAAATGTCAGAATATGTTATAATTAGTAATATCTTTATTTTTTAATATCTTAAAATAATTAACTGATTTTTATATTAAGGATATAAAATAATACCACTTTATGAATTACATAAATTAATTTTAAAAAATGATAAATATGAAATGGTAGATGGATTGAGATGTATTCTAGATTAAATTTGACTTTCAACATTCTCTTGTACTAGGGATGAAAGGTAGTATCTTTTGATTGAGCCTCAATGAAGGTATTTTAGGCATTATCTTTTAATTGAACCTCAAGGGATTCAAATTCGCCTTTGTTGCAAGTTAGTAACCTTTGAGGCTTTGACCCTGAAGGCAGAAGTACAAACGTTGTAAAGACCGATGGCGTAAGCCATATTCTCACAATTCTCTTCCGGTTTTTGCTTTGCATAGGTCCGAAAGATGCTGCTAATTTTTTGCATTTCTGGCTGGAAAAAGCATTGATATAAGATATGAAAATGCAAAAACAAAAGATGCATAGAGCTGTAATGATCAAGAAAGACGATATTTTATTCAGTGAGAAGTATAAAAAGCAACTGAAAGTTGAAACAAAAGCAGTGCCGAACTCTAGGTTCTGAACATGAACCCGTACCGCTACAAAGCGAACCCTCTCCTAAATGTTCTTTTCCCCCAGACAATGCGGAATGGGGATGCAGAGATGGCTATAAAAGAATGGATATCTGACCATAAAGGTGTTAAACATGCGAGTGTAACCCTGAAAATCCTCACCATCTATGGCTAATTTATAAATGTGGGAAGGGTCAAAACCTTCATAATTTATTGGTTCTCAATTAGGACAAACTAACCCTGATGTGTATGCCCCTATTATAATTTTATTACAACAATTCGCAATAGAAGAATCTTTAGACAGATTTTGTGACCTCGTGAATAGCGTCAGCCACGTATTCAACGTTGCCCGTATTGAGACCAGCCATGCTGCAATAATACGTCAAATTAGCAAATTCCGTGCGGGAAGTAGAAGAAAAATGGCAATAAACCCGCTTGGGTTAAGTATTTGACTCCTATAAATTTACTTCAAATTTCAATTCAGCTTCCTCAGTTTAAAAAGTGTTTTAGTACTTTAATTTTAACACTGTTAACTTTATTTAACCAAAAATGTGGACAACACATGTTTAGATTTTAATTTTTTATATAATCATTTAAATATTTTTAAATTTAAGCATACTTTCTGAGCACTTCATGGCAGAGTTACGTTTAAAATTGCTTTTCGTTAAATAGAACTAGACAACCAGTAATGTTAAGATTAAACTAAAACATGACGTAAATTTTGAGGATTAGCTTTTAGTCCAAATGTCTTACCTTATGCGCCCATTACGAGTCAAGTAAATATGAAATTCGCTCGTCAAACGGTCAACCTGTTCCGGTGTCAACCCAGTGTAGCAAAACATGCCAATCTGCAGAAACATGACACGCCTTGTGAGAGAGCTCAAACAAGGGAGAGAGGGAAACATAGTGAATGAAGCAGCTGCGCATGCACAGAATAAGATGAACCTGATCCGTTATGTGCCGCCAAGATAAAGGAGAACCCCTCTCTTCTAAGCATTCCCGTAGTGTGGTGCGCATTCCAATTATGCGGTCTGCCATAACCTGACCAGGAAATGATATGGATAGATATACTTTGATTAATATACTAGTGATTTATGGTCGCTACTAGATAGGTGCTAAATATTATTTTTAAACTATTTGCACGGTATGTCACGTTCTTGTTCAAAATTACAGAAGGACTCTTCGCAAAATCAGTTTGCCTAAAGTTGGTTGAAACTTTACAGTTCTACTCATGGCGTGTATCATACTACCCATGTTACTGAAGAAAAACCGGAGAATTGCAATTGTATACATGTGCGTCAGAAGAGAAAATTCTGGGCATTGCAAATATATGTGCATGTCAATGGAGGAAAATTTAAAAACTGCTACCTAGTCCTTTTACTTTAAAAGGGGGGGCAATGTCAGCACCAAAAAAAACCGGGGGGGGGGGGGAATGTAGTTCTCCGAACTTCCCACAAATCTAGGACTTTCTCAAGGTATGTAACTATTTGATAGAAACTATACTGTATTGAAGATTGGTCCAAGTATCAGTTTATATTCATCTCTAAAATCAGATCAGGAGTCAGCGATTGAATTTCAAAGCAGGAAATATATATCCATTTCTCACTCAAATAAATTGGCATTGGCATTTTTACCTTAACTTCTTTGAGCCATAACTTCTTCAACTCAGGATCACCAAGGACAGTTGAAACTATGCGTGCCCCATGAACAGGTGGACTGCTATACATTGGTCTGGCAAGCAGCTGCAACTGACTTTTTACAGCCACAGCTTGTTTTTCATCTTCACAAACCAAGCTGCAAAAAACACACAAGTATTACATAACAACATACCAAAGAAAATGTTATAAGGAGATACCACAATCATATAATGAGTAGAAAATTACCTCAGGCATCCTACCCGCTGGCCGTACAATCCCATATTTTTGGCATATGACTGGGCAAGTCCTATTAAATGGCCATCATCAAGAAAAATCTTGATTGCCTTTGCATCTTTCTCTGGATTGCCACTAGCAAAACCTTGATATGCCATGTCAAAGAAGGGGAAATGGCCTTTTAACTGGAGACAAGCATAATGATGAACAACCAACAAAAATGAAACAAATCCCTAATTAAATACAGAAAATAGAAATACCATAAATTATTTACCTTGAACTGGGAAGAAATCTCTCTCCATTGTTCCTCTGACGGATCTACTCCGGTTGGATTGTGAGCACAAGCATGAAGCAGAAAGAATGAGCCATTCGGAGCACTCTGGACGGAATACCAACTTTTAAGATGTAGGAAGAGTATGATGTACCAGAAAAGCTAACGTATAATATAAAAACAGTTGACCTATGGAAAATTAAGAAGCGATAAATAGTAAGGATGAAATAACCTTTATCTCATCCATCAGCCCTGCAAAATCCAAGCCTCTAGTCTCTGGGTGATAGTAACGGAATGTCTTCATGGGCACTCCAGCATCTCTCCAAATGTTATGGTGGCTGCAACATGTCAAATTAGAAATAAATATCCAGGAAGGATATGGGAACACAGTTTTTTTTTTTAATCTGAACAAAGAAATTTGAAGGCCTACAAGTACACTTGTGTACCACAAACTACTCACTTGGACCATGTAGGAATTGGTAAATAGATTTGGGAGCCAGGATAGAAACGCTGTTGAAATGCCGCAAAAAGTCGGCATGCGCCTGTTCCAGACAGAGCCTGCACTGCAGCTATTCTATTGTCCTTGATGAACTCAGAGTTCTCTCCATAAGCCAGCTTCAATGAGTCTTCTACCATCTTTATGCTCCCACCAATAGGAAGATACTCCCTGGCCAGGGAAGAAAAGAGAAGATCAGATTACAAGGACATGTGAAAACACCCCCACCACATCCTGGACCCCGGGGGGGGGGGGGTTGTGCCGCTGCACAGATCATCTTCGTCTACACCGCAGAGGATCCATGCTCTGTATGAACTTATTAATTCATATTATATAATATGAAATATTATATTTCAGAAGTACGGAAGCCTCAGAACAGTGAGTGTAATGTTCATATTATATTTCATCAGCCAAGCCAAAATGGAATCATCACTTGGAAAAATCTAATATAAAATTGTGATTTTTCAGGAACATTTACAAAAAAGCAACAAATGCAACCTCACTCTTATCATCACAAGGAAAAAGAAATTAGCCAATGTGCTAAAAACTCCAATGGCAGAGTATTATGCTCAAGCTTTTTATACATAGATTTCAATGTACTTGAGAAACTAAGATATCTATTCTATGTACCAAACGCTAACTAAGAATTTAAGAGTTTGGAAACACCTTTTTGCATGACATATGAACACCAAATACCCGGTAATAGATTATTGTGCTCACATGTATTCGTTTCCAGCTATCCGGCGCTCAGCTTCTCTGACACAATCAAGAACCACAGGCTTTCCATTATCATCACGATAGGCACCCTTCATAAATACAAGAAAGCAAAAATATGGATTATCGAACGATCAAAATTCAAATAACTAACACAGGTCAGCGAAATCAAGGATACCTACTTGTTAAAATGTCATGTATATTATCCAACACTATTCTAATTCTAAATCCGTCAAAAATGCAAAGATATACTTAATCCAATTAAACTCAGCTGAGAAACAACTCCCCTGTCTCTGTTCCCCTTTCTCACCATCAGATATATTTCAGAAGTTAAGCGAGATAAAAATACAAAATGGAAAAAATTCGAAAGAGGAAGAAAAAGCTTAAACGAAGGGATGTATATCGGAGCGACTGCTTTTCATAACAGTTCCAAAATTCCTCTGTGATTGAATAAAGAGTAATAGTATACAAAGATAAGAATATGACAGGAAAGAGAAAATAAATACAACGTTCATATGAATTAGGACCGTGAAGCAAATTTATATCATTTTAATTTCAACATTCCATCCTTCTCAATTGAAAATCCCACACCTCAATGAAAGGACGGAATTAAATCCACCAATCCGATCGTTGCGAGCAAATGCACAGTACATATCATTTGTTAATTAGTTGACTAAGTGAAATTGATATGCCAGCTAAGAAAACAAGTCAGGTGATGAAGAGAGTGACAAAGAAGGCTCGGAATAATGTTGTTTCCTTGTTCACTAGTTCGCAATATTTATGAGAAGACAAACCAGAAAATCAACCGGCAAAGGAAAGAGCAAAACGGCAGAGAACTCACAACTCCAATATTGACTTTGTTTGGACTCTGATCCGCGAGGAAAGCTTCGGTAACTCCAAGGATCGGATCCTTGGGAGCAGGTTCGATGCTTCGCCACCATGAAGACATAAATCTGGCCCCGATGACGGAGCTCCGGGCAACGAATCTGCCTGAGGCAACGCTGTGAATCGGCATGTTTCACTGTCTAGACAGCCAACTGCGAGAGAGACAGGCGTCTGAGGAGACAGAAATGGAACAGAGGAGAAAAACGAGAGGGGAAGCGAAACTGTGATCCAGCTAAGCAGAGAAGAAGCAAATCGTGATCGGTTTTCTGCGCCAACCAACCTTGAAATGCGTGAGCATCAGAGTCTATTTGACTCGTTCGAAGTAAATTAATAACATTGGTGCCTTTTTTTGCCGGGAAGGAAAGAAAAAAAAAATATATATATATATATAAGCGAGTCTCCTTTATTAGTTATTACAGTTTTTTTAGTGACGGTTATCACAGTTAAAATGGTATGTCAATTTTATTGCGATTATTATTATTACGAAATTACAAAATATCGATATCTCAATTGAAAAAGGGGTTAAGTGAAATACCAAACCCATCATTCTTTCTTGGTCTCCTTGATTTTTTTTTTTCAATTGGCCCCTTAAAAAGCCTCAGCTTAATTGTTTAATATTACTCACTCACTGAAGCAGTTAAGAAATAATTCAATATATTGACGTAAGATTAGAATACTTTAACAGTATAATCAAATAGAAAAGCAATTATATTTACATACCAAACTTCCACATGACCACATCTACATATATTTAGGACATGTAGGTAGAGGTAATTAATTTTTTATTTAGGATCTATTTATAATTTTTCCAACAAAACTCGAATTCACGGCCTGATTATGCTAACACTGATTCTCAAAAATTAAGCAAGTTGGGTTTGTGCATATTTGAATTAGCGGTGAAAACCATTTTTTGAACGTGATTTATTGTTTATAAGGTAAATATGCGATAATAATTTTATCTCAACTTGTTTGAATGTGATTTTCAATGCTGACATAGACATGTCTAAAAACATATATGCACCCTCAGATTGTGACGTCAATGGTTAACATTGGCCCGTTTAAAAACCCGGTAGAAAAGTACTTTTACGTAAATTGAGGTAGATATGTGAAGAAAATTATTTCATTTTACAAAAAAATACTGTCAAACGTACGTTTGGGTCCTGAACCAAACCTGTTGGAGTCTTTCTTTATGCAGCCACGCACGTAAGAAGGCTTCTGGTGTTTGAGCTTTTCAAGTTGCAATGAACAGAAAGTGACGTGTTCCTTTATGATATAGAAAGGAGAAGAGAGTCGCCTAATAAAGAAGCAGTCACTTTGACCATAAGCTTGTGGTTGTTTCCTGCTTTCCCGCCCCCTGTGGCCCCCAACACAAGAAGAGGTTTCACTACTTGGCTGCTTGGAGGCTTGAGGAGGGTTTTCAGGAGATTGTTGATAATGCTTGGAGGGATAGAGACTGGCTTGGTGGGGTCGAGAGTTTCCGTGAGCAAGCTACTGTTTGGAATGACTCCTCCGTTGGTAGCATTCCAAAAAAGAAAAGAGAGATCTTAAGAAGATTGAAAGGCATTGAAGC